>JACCEG010000051.1:320891-367749 GCA_014065205.1 Tuber brumale
AGCATTTTCACCACTCCCTCGTGCCCATTCGAGGCAGCCTGCCTAAGTGGTGTTTCGCTGTGGTTATCTGGTTTGTCGGGATTGAGGTCGTCCCGTCCGAGTAGCATTTTCACCACTCCCTCGTGCCCATCCCAAGCAGCCCACCAGAGTGGTGTTCGGCCGCTGCTGCCGGGTTTGTCGGGGTTGACATCGCCTCGTTCGAGAAGTATCCTCACTGCTCCCTCGTGCCCATTCCGAGCTGCCCATAAGAGAGGTGTATTACCAACGCAGTCTTTCTGGTTGATATCACAGCCTTCCACTTCAACCAAACTAGCGACAATCTCAACGATCCCGAAGAAAGATGCACAGTGCAGACCGCTGAACTGAGAAACTTCATTAAAATTACCAAAGATGTGGTATAGTTGGTGTGCTTTTAAGAGGAGTTTGATGGATATGTGGTTGTTATAGTCGTCAAATAGCTTCAGCGCAAGCAATTTTGCGCAATCAGAAAGGTCCTTTTTTGCATGGACTCCCCAATATAAAGAAGAGTATTCGAGAAAGGGTGTGTCTTGAAGATTGGGAGAGGGACTGGTTGAAAAGGCCTTGACTTTCTGTGAATTCAGATAACTTAAGCAAGTTTCTGCCATCGTCGAGTGAGCTGTACCAGAGAGCTCGGGATGAGCCCGGAGGTACTCTTGAACGGTAAAGTGGATTAGCCGCACTGTGGAAGCCTCCCTGTCCACGGCAACAAGTCCTTGACAACAGGATAACAATGTCCCTATTGAAGGAACATTGTCGGCATCGAGATTCGGCGACCCAATTTCGACTGCTAGAGCGTGACACAATTCATCAGCCTTCAGGGGCCGCTCCGAGTTGGAGATCCACATTAGAGCGGCCATGCCGAGCCGCGATTTCTCCCCACCCTGTCCCTTTATGCGACTCAGTGTTGCGCCATAAGCATCCCCTAACCCTAAGCCATCGGTCATTGTGCTGAGCTTTTGTCGCCTGCGACGGATTGTGGTTTCCTGCAGGATCGCATCAATATTCAGAGAAACTAGCAGGAATCTAGATATATATTTGTCAGTGAATAACTTGGGGTAGCTTCCCGGTGTCACTGCTTCTACGTACATTTCTGAAATATCCTCTGGAATATTCCTTAGGATGTCCGCCTTTAGACGACTGTCCATCGCATCTGGGATTGTGTCTTCGTCCAGCTTGGTATGAAGATAGCTGATGATATCACCTCTTCTGGGAGTGATGGATATACTCGCCATTCTTTCAGCAAGATGCCTTCCCATCTCGCGCTCAACTTGCGGTCTCCCAGTCACCAAAATTCGAGTGCCTGGAGAGCTCCGGAGAACCTTATTCAGTGAATTAAGAAGTTTAACCCGATGCCCTGTCACACACTCATCCAGAGCGTCAATGCAAATGAATGTGCGCTTTTTGGAAGCGGTGATCTGCAACATCTTCACAATATCGGAAGGTCCCGGTTCCCGGCCGCCGATGGCATTTTTCTGGTCTTGATATGCCCGTGATATCTCCTCTGGGATCTCCACCAGTCCGCCAACCAGTTGCTTCAACAGGGCGCGCAGCATGCCTGCAGACGACTGCTCCTTTTGGACGGCGAAGTCAAAATAAAAACATGCAACGGTCGCATTTTTTTCTCTCGCCTGATCACACAATCTGTCTATTACCAATGAGCTACCATCGTGGCTTGTGAGCACTTGCCCTCTCTCTTCCATTCATTGAGGTTCAGGCTTGTTACCTGATATAGGTCTTGCCCACTCCCGGATCTCCATAGCAAAACAAAACTGCATTATTGGATTCGTCTCCGGCACTACCCGCGCACCAGCTTCTAAATTCCGCGGTTTGTAAGAGCCATTCCCCTATATTTTCGGCTCGCCGTTCTCGAATGTCCTGATGACGTAACTTGGGATCTAATGGGGATATCCAGGATAGGATATTAGATCGGTCATCGGCAGCAGTAGAGTTACCCGACATGTTAACAGTCGTGTTAAAAGAGTTGTTATTATTACTGAAAGATTGAGACATTTCCAGTTTTTCTGCTGCTTGGGATGTTGTAGATGGTGGATGATGGAAGATGGAGTCAGTTGATCGGAATTCTTGGGGGCTGAAGAAAAGCGGGGGTCTTTTGTGGAACCTGATGGATACGATTTGTGTCGGCAACCTCCGGCCTCTCACCGCATCAGTGCCTTCAGTAGGAAATTCCACACCTCTTTAAGTGATACCCTGTGATAGCGCAAATCCTACATTACGACGAACAAACACCCTACAGCACCTGCGGTGGAATCTGCTAGCTTGGCATGTATAAGTACATCAAGAACTATGAATGAATTAGTCGGAAAGCCTACATAGTCCCTGAGTTAAAGCATCACAGCGTAGCTCTTGGTGATGTCCATGTTCTTCCCACAACTTCGTACCATGTTCTGTGGGGATAGGGGACATGATTTTTGATATACACCGAGTGCGGCTGCTAGATTTACCATAATAACATTTTGAGTTATGCTATCGATCGAGCCATTGTCCCTACTGTCCTCCATGATTCACCCTCTTCCCTGGACCTACCTCTCCACATCCACATCTGCGGTAATACACCTACGCCCACACACTACTGTCTGAATCATAGGGCCTGCTATCTAATCCAAAGATGGCCGTCCTGAGGTATCGCTGCCCGGGAGACCCGCGAGGCCCTCCACCCCACTGCGCCGGTAGAAGCTGCGAGATATTGGAGCACTTCTCACTTCTCGGAGGGCTTGTGAAGTACCGAGCCTTGAAGTACACCTTCAGGAACAATTTTCATGGTGGAAAGGGTGGAGGAGTGGTGGATGGACCATATATGTTTGGGTTTATTTGAGTAGAGATTTCAGTTACCATATTTAGAGTAATTTGAATGGTATCATAGTGGAGTGAGGAGGCGCGGCTTTAGGTGGTTTGTAGAGAGTGGTGTTTGTAATTCTCACAACGAAATGAATTAGTGCAATACTGTGGTGCCGGGAAAGGAAATATAACACTCCATCAACCTGAACTGTCAAAACCATAGGGGATCGCTCGTCCCAGCAGGGTTTAGAGTGTTGGAATTAGTTCCGCTCGGAGCTTATTGAGAGGAATAAAATGTGACCACGCGAGACGCCGATGGCGACAGTGGACAGAGTTTTCCTTTACGCTTGTAGCGGTCTTGAATACCGTACCCCTTTCTAACCACCGAAGACCCGGGGGACTATATTATTTGCCGTCGACTCTCGCCAAGTTCCGGGGGCCGCCTTTGGGATGTTGGCTTGGGTGTCATTTCACACAACACTTACTAGATCACAAGTGTCTGACCAGCTCGGCCTACCGGCTTTTTCCAAGAGAGTAGGGAAGCACGATAATCTGACGGGGACTGCGCGGGGCAGTGGAAAACTAGCTAGCGGGAATGTCGGATTGGGGAATGTCGGGTTGGGGATAACGAGCGGCGATCTACTGAAAGGTACGGTTGCCTACTAGAAGCAAGAGATACGTACGTGCGGACGGGGGAATCTTGAGTTTTCGATTTTTTTCATCACTTTTTTTTCCACCGGATCCTCTGGATTTTTCCCCTCCTGTTTGTGCGGAATTGAGGGTCATACCGCGTGGCTTCTCCATCATCAGAAGTGTCCTGATATATTCTCTTTTTGCAACCTGCCATCATGAGAAGTCACTCACTTCATGGGGTAGAGCTTGAACGGTAAGTTCGCATATGATAGCATATGATAAAATGCGATACCATGTCCTGTGCTACGGTAACTTGCCGTAAGCTTACCGGACGCTGCCCGCCAGCTAGCGTGAAGGAAAATTTTAATTTAGACTACAATGGAGATGTAATAAGAGGCGGGAATGTTTATACATGGCGTACAGGGAAGGGAAAAAAGAAAAAAAAACCCTTTTTCAAAAACACAATTAACCACCGGCATTGTGGGTGGGAAAATCGTGGATCCAGCTCGGTTCCTCCTGCACACGACGCTCCTCATATCCTGCTAAATCCTCATTTTTTTTAAGTCTTTTGTCTAACCGTCACCTAATCTATGTGTGTTGATTGTCCGAAGCCCTGTTGTAACAAGGAAGCTAAATTTCCTAGCACTTTTTGTAGCATGGGATCTGGCAAAAAAAAAAGAGAAAGAAAAAGGAATTACTCGTTATCAGATTTTATAGCCCGAAATACGGTTTTGCGATATTGTATAATACCTTACGGGCTCAATTTAGGGTACTGTATCAATTGTTTGCAATACGGGGACGAAAGTTATAATCCGAACACCAATGCCCCGGACATGGCAACACATTCTTGTATGGTCGGGGGGCTATATGGGCTCCGGGCACCCGGTCTGAGCATCGGGCAGAATGCCCTAGGGAAAAATAATAACAGCGGTGGGCAAAAGGAGACTAGGGGAGGATGGGAAATCTCTCCCAATTTGCTAGTGAGTCGATGTTTCGAGGCGCCGCGGGGCTTTCGGCTACTTTTGGCAGGTTGGAGTGGGATGCAGCAGCTCGCAGGATGGGGTTGGTCTCGTGGTTAAACGACTCCTTAGTGTGTCAATTTTCCTCGAGGAGAAAGACGGAAAGATGTGGATAGCATCTCAACCTCACATTCAAGCTCACCAGCTGCCCCCTCGAGACATCACATCCGGAGGGCGGTGGTATGTAGGTGTGGTCCTCATTAAACTATGCTCGTAGTTGAAATAAATCACTATCATACCTTAGTTAACGGTTAGCTTTTAGTTCGCTTTTTACGAGTATGACATCAGGAATACTGGAACTTTACATTTTTTCTTCGTGTATAAAAAACCTTCACATCTACACCTTGGAGAGGAGGAAAGGGAAACAAGAGGTTGTGGGAAAAAAAAAGTAAGTAAATGAGTAGCAAATGTGCAAAGAGGATCTACGGGCAAAAAACAAAATAAAGTGGGTTTGACGGCAAGTTCTAGCCACACTGGCATACCTCACTACAGTAGATGTAGCCTTCCGCCAACGCCAAAATCTGGACCACAACTTGAACAGAAACTGGCCAATCCTGACCGGAAAAGATAAAATGTGTAGCAGTGTGTACAGGGATATGATAGATATGAGCATTCCGTCGTGTGTGATTTCCTTCGACCAAGAGGAAAGCACCCAGGCTGAGTTTCCACGGAGGGCTCACCCCGGAAGGTAAGGAAAGAAGGCAATAAGCAGGAGGCGGCGTTTTAGGCTGCAGAGAAGGCTGGGCAGGGGTGAAAGGAAGGAGGCAATGATGGCGACAGACACGTTCATGGAATTGTTGCGATCGTTGCGTAAATGGTACATAATTTGCGAGTGTGAGGGGGTGGGGGAGAGGGAGGAGGTGATGCCTCCATGACCTTAGGTTGTGTTGGGGGTGGCAGATGCTTGGGGTTGTAGCAGCACTATCAATTATGTATGGCCACGCTCAGTAGCCGACTAGAGTGGTGTTCGGCCGTCGTTATCTGGTTTATCGGGGTTGACGTCGTCCCGTCCGAGTAGCATTTTCACTACTCCCTCGTGCCCGGTCAAGGCAGCCTGCCTGAGTGGTGTTTGGCCGTGGTTATCTGGTTTGTCGCGATTGACGTCGTCCCGTCCGAGTAGCATTTTAACCACTTCCTCGTGCCCCTTCGAGGCAGCCTGCCTGAGTGGTGTTCGGCCGTTGTTATCTGGTTTGTCGGGATTGACATCATCCCGTCCGAGTAACATTTTCACCACTCCCTCGTGCCCGTTCAAAGCAGCCTGCCTGAGTGGTGTTCGGCCGTCGTTATCTGGTTTGTCGGGATTGACGTCATCCCGTCCGAGTAGAATTTCCACCACTTCCTCGTGCCCGTTCGAGGCAGCCTGTCTCAGCGGTGTTCGGCCGCCGCTATCTGGTTTGTCGGTATTGACGTCGTCCCGTCCAAGTAGAATTTTCACCACTCCCTCGTGCCCATACCAAGCAGCCCACCAGAGTGGTGTTCGGCCATCGTTATCTGGTTTATCGGGATTGACGTCGCCCCCTCCGAGTAGAATTTTCACCACTCCCTCGTGCCCGTTCAAAGCAGCCTGGCTGAGTGGTGTTCGGCCGTGGTTATTTGGTTTGTCGGGATTGACGTCGTCCCGTCTGAGTAGCATTTTCACCACTCCCCCGTGCCCGTTCAAAGCAGCCTGCCCGAGTGGTGTTCGGCCGTCATTATCTGGTTTGTCGGGATTGACGTCGTCCCGTTCGAGTAGCATTTCCACCACTCCCTCGTGCCCGTTCAAGGCAGCCTGCCAGAGTGGTGTTCGGCCGTGGTTATCTGGTTTGTCGGGATTGACGTCGTCCCGTCCGAGTAACATTTTCACCATTCCCTCGTGCCCGTACCAAGCAGCCCACCAGAGTGGTGTTCGGCCATCGTTATTTGGTTTGTCGGGATTGACGTCGTCCCGTCCGAGTAGCACTTTTACCACTCCCCCGTGCCCGTTCAAGGCAGCCTGCCTGAGTGGTGTTCGGCCGTCATTATCTGGTTTGTCGGGATTGACGTCATCCCGTCCGAGTAGCATTTCTACCACTTCCTCGTGCCCGTTCGAGGCTGCCTGCCTGAGTGGTGTTTGGCCGTTGTTATCTGGCTTGTTGGGATTGATGTCGTCCCGTCCGAGTAACATTTTCACCATTCCCTCGTGCCCGCACCAAGCAGCCCACCAGAGTGGTGTTCGGCCGTCATTATCTGGTTTGTCGGGATCGACGTCGTCCCGTCCGAGTAACATTTCCACTACTCCCTGGTGCCCATTCCAAGCAGCCCACCAGAGTGGTGTTCGGCCGTCGTTATTTGGTTTGTCGGTATTGACGTCGCCCCGTCCAAGTAGCATTTTCACCACTCCCTCGTGCCCGTTCGAGGCAGCCTGCCCGAGTGGTGTTTGGCCGTAGTCATCTGGTTTGTCGGGATTGACGTCGTCCCGTCCGAGTAGCATTTTCACCACTCCCTCGTGCCCATTCCGAGCAGCACACCAGAGTGGTGTTCGGCCGCTGCTGCCGGGTTTGTCGGGACTGACATCGTCTCGTTCGAGAAGTATCCTCACTGCTCCCTCGTGCCCATTCAGAGCAGCCCATAAGAGAGGTGTATTACCCGCGCAGTCTTTCTGGTTGATATCACAGCCTTCCACTTCAATCAAACTAGCTACAATCTCAACGATCCCGAAGAAAGATGCACAGTGCAGATCGCTGAACTGAGAAACGTCATTGAAATCACCAAAGACGCGGTATAGCCGGCCCGCCTTTAAGAGGAGTTTGATGGATATGTGGTTGTTATAGTCGTTGAATAGCTTCAGCGCAAGCAATTTCACGCAATCAGAAAGGTCCTTTTTTGCATGGACTCCCCAATATAAAGAAGAGTATTCGAGAAAGGGTGTGTCTTGAAGACTGGGAGAGGGACTGGTTGAAAAGGCCTTGACTTTCTGTGAATTCAGATAACTTAAGCAAGTTTCTGCCATTGTCGAGTGAGCTGTACTAGAGAGCTCGGGATGAGCCCGGAGGTACTCTTGAACGGTGAAGTGGATTAGCCGCACTGTGGAAGCCTCCCTGTCCACGGCAACAAGTCCTTGACAACAGGATAGCAATGTCCCTATTGAAGGAACATTGTCGGCATCGAGATTCGGCGACCCAATTTCGACTGCTAGAGCGTGACACAATTCATCAGCCTTCAAGGGCCGCTCCGAGTGAGAGATCCACATTAGAGCGGCCATGCCGAGCCGCGATTTCTCCCCACCCTGTCCCTTTATCCGGTCCAGAGTTGCGCCATAAGCACCCCTCAGCCCTAAGCCATCGGTCATTGTGCTGAGCTTTTGTCGCCTGCGACGGATTGTGGTTTCCTGCAGGATCGCATCGATATTCAGAGAGACCAGCAGGAATCTAGATATATATTTGTCAGTGAATAACTTGGGGTAGCTTCCCGGTGTCGCTGCTTCTACGTACACTTCAGAAATATCCTCGGGAATCTTCCTCAGGATGTCCGCCTCCAGGCTGCTGTTCATTGCATCTGGGGTTGTGTCCTCGTCCAGCTTGGTATGAAGATAGCTGATGATATCACCTCTTCTGGAAGTGATGGATATACTCGCCATTCTTCCAGCAAGACGCCTTTCCATCTCTGGCCCAACTTGCGGTCTCGCAGTCACCAAAATTCGAGTGCCCGGAGAGTTTCGCAGAACCTGATTCAGCGAATCAAGAAGCTTGACTCGATGCCCTGTCACACACTCATCCAGAGCGTCAATGCAAATGAATGTGCGCTTTTTGGAAGCGGTGATCTGCAATATCTTCACAATATCTGAAGGCCCCGGATCCCGGCCGCCGATGACATTTTTTTGGTCTTGATATGCTCGAGATATCTCCTCCGGAATCTCCTCCAGCCCACCAACGAGCTGTTTCAACAGGGCGCGCAGCATGCTCGTGGAGGACTGCTCCTTTTGGACGGCGAAGTCAAAATAAAAGCAAGCAACGGTTGCATTTTGTCCTCTCGCTTGATCACACAATCTGTCTACTACCAATGAGCTACCATCGTGGCTTGTGAGCACTTGCCCTCTCTCTTCCATTCATTGAGGTTCAGGCTTGTTACCTGATATAGGTCTTGCCCACGCCTGGACCTCCATAGCAAAACAAAACTGCGTTACTGGACTCCCCTCCCCCACTACCCGCGCACCAGCTTCCAAATTCCGCTGTCTGTAAGACCCATTCCCCTATATTTTCGACTCGCCGTTCCCGAATGTCCTGATGACGTAACTTGGGATCTAATGGGGATAACCAGGATAGGATATTAGATCGGTCATCGGCAGCAGTAGAGCTACCCGACACGTTAACAGTCGTGTTAAAAGAGTTGTTATTATTACTGAAAGATTGAGACATTTCCTGTTTTTTGCTGCTTGGGATGTTGTAGATGGTGGATGATGGAAGATGGAGTCAGTTGATCGGAATTCTTGGGGGCTGAAGAAAAGCGGGGGACTTTTGTGGAACCTAGTGGATACCGTATTACCTGGGACCGTTCAACAAATCTCCCCCAGATTTGTCGGCAACATCCGGCCCGTGTCCACCACATCAGTGCTATACAGTACAATACAGTAAAAACTCGAATAGAAGAAAAATGTGCTAGGACGTTGTACTGTACTCGTACACTACTTGCCTCGCCTAGTAAGGCGCTGTGTATAATATTATATTCCTTTTCTTTTGTCTCAACTGAGGGCTGAGTTTGCGGTGTTTTCCTCTCGCTTGGCTGAGAAGGGGAATTCCAACGTCCTAGCACATTTTTCTTCTATTCGAGTTTTTTTACGGTATAGTGCCGGACACTGCCAATCGACACCTTGTGTTAATTCGCGGCGGCTTACTAAGCGGCGATCACCTTCCTATTTGGGCTAGGTTATCTAGCATTGTACAATGATCAGCGAATATATTACCGTATTAGGTATAGTGTTGCCAAGATATTACCTGATACAGTTAGATTTGTAAGTATTAATTTTTTCAGCTCCCACACAAAAATCACAAACTTTGAACTGCTCCAGCACTGTGGCAAGTCAATATTTCTTTAAATCCTTCTGTAATTCTCTAGACAATCATGAATTAAAGACTTTTATAGAGTCTTTTGAGCTTATGGGTTGTTGTTGTTGACTTAGAAGAGTTTGAAGCTGGTCACACTTCGGGCTGGTTTAGGTGTTGATTGGCATTGACCGGCACTGTACTGTACCCGAGTACAGGTAGACTAGTAAATTCCACATGCTATCCTGCGATAGCACAAACCCTGCACTGCAACAAATGAGCACCCTACAGCGCCTGCGGTGGAATCCTATAGCTCGGCATGTATAAGTACAGTACAATGCCATGACAAAGGTTATCATCACTTGCCCTTTTCACACCAAAAGTGGCCATTTTTGCAACAATACAACAATCCTATGTCAGCCTCAATTTATTTTATGAGGCTCAGGTAACAGGCCCTGATATAGACTTCAGGATACTCCAATTCCAGCTGGATTGGATGTGTCTTGCATTATTGCTCAAGCTGCAAAAATGGGAATTTTCAAAGCAAGTACCTTTTTCTATGGGTGCTCATACAATTTCCAAGGCTTGGAGCAAATATTTGGACACCTTGATCCTCTCTTGCTTGTGGAATGGCCAATTCATAATTAATTGAAGCTAATGAGACATGAACTAAGTCCTCAGGTTACTAGATACCCATAGCTATATCTTGGTAATAATTGGTATTGGGGTTCTTGAATCACTGGGGATTTAGTTGAGGTCAGATTTCAACAATTTTGGTGTATTTTCAGTTGTACTTTACGCGGCTGACAATGACTTATGTCCAAGAACTATACATCAAGCATTATGAATGGATCAGTCGGAAAACCTACATAGCGTCTAAGTTGAAGCATCACAACGTAGTTCTTCATGATGTCAATGCTCTCCACGCAACCTCGTACTGTACCTTGTGCTGTGAATATAGGGGACTTGCTTTTTGATATTCATGGAAAGCGTCAAGCACAGTAATAGTTCAGCGCAGTGTAGTGCGGTGTCAAGGTAGGCTACTACATTTACCATAATCGGTTGTGCCCAATCCCCATAGTGGCCAAGGGATAAATTCGTCAACAGCGAAAAACCATTCGACTGCCAACCTGGGTTTAGATCACCGACGTCGAGCATGCAGGAGAAGCATATCCTAAAGAGAGGAAAATATAAACCTATATAAGTATTATATCAATAATAGCATGCTTCCCGTGCCCTATTCGGTTCACAAATTTTTTTATTAGACCATGTCGCAGTGAAGGCTTTGAAGGATTCACCCTTCACGAAGGGGGACCACGGGCAAATATTGCCGGGAACTCCTACACCGGTAAATATAGTTATTTTGAGTTGTAATGGTGGTCATATTATACCGGTACCCACAACTCCGTTAGCCATCCTATTCCCACCAACTCACTCCATTATGCTAGATATTTCTGATGCCAATGACGGATTGTGCGAAGTCTATCATACCGCGACTCCCTTGCACTCCCATAAACAGATCCGAAACAAGCCCGATAGCCAGGCAAGACACCACCGAGAACTCCCAAACACTCCCAACAACCGTCGCAAAGAGGTTCACATGTCCTCACACTACCGCATGTGGGCAGAGGGGGTGGGGCGGGAGTGGTGAGGGTGGAGAGGGGTCCAGCGCCCGCTTTTTGTGCAAAGCTCTGTGCCCTGTGGCTTTATCATACTTTCTCTGGGGGCGTGATTTCATTATTCTCTCTCGGGGAATTAATTATTGTCGGTGAGGAGAATTGGGCCCTAGGGGCTGGAAGTCTAGGCCTGCCGGGAATATCGTTCTATACCGTTAGTCCATGCTCTCGGGGTGGTATCTTGTTTTAACTCCCTTATTCGCAAGGCTGAAGGAAGGAAAAAGGAAAATGGGAAAATGGGGGGGGCCGGAATATTGTAAGGAATAATAGGAATTCACGGCTTGGGAGAATTGCCTGATAGGGGTAGATACGGTAAAGTGGGGCCATTCCACATGAGGTTTCCCGGCCGGGGGTCAGAGGGGGGATGGGAAAAATCAAATCAAATCATAGACACTAATTGCTGATTGCGAATGACAAGATATCTATATGTTTTCCACAACACGGTCGTTCAATACTTTACAAACTCACGACGCTCAAACGCAAAAGCCAAAGTTGGCAGAATTTCATCCATCCCCCTTCCCCGACTCCACAACCTTAAAGCACCTTCCCAGACCACCTTTCCCACTAGCATAGTATGCAATCATGCTCTCCGTATCCTCAACTGTAGCCCACCACTCCCCAGCCCCCCATCTTCTCTCTCGTCGTTCTCGCGGGCAATACGTCGTTACCTAGCCCGATACTCGAACAGCACCCCTGGACTCCTATAATATGACACCACCTCTTCGAGTGCTCCACGCAGAGTACTCTACGCCCAATTTTGCGAATTCTCCCAAGATCGGTTATTTTTCGTGGACAACGGCGGGGCGGGGAGGGAAAGCTCCGCACGGAGCTCGCATGAGGCTATCAGGCAGGTTCGGTATGGTATGATTACTGCTCGAGGGACGCCTCGTACGTTATTCCAGCCCCTGTTTTGGGCTGAGGATGAGTAGCGTTTGCCAAGACAGGCATCCTGTGTGAAAACGCTGATACGTAGGAATTTGATCTAAGTTGTATAAATGCTAGGTCACCGGCCAGAGCACACGGCACGCCGTCGTCTAGGTATGATCGCGAAGATTAAGGGCAAACCGTGTAGCGCTAGGGTTTTTCAGCAAGAGAAAAATCCGAGCTGTTATCCACTTGAAGATTTATCCGGATAAACATAGGCATTCAACCGCAAATTTACCATGCTCCACGAACCCCTCTGTGCCATTGAATACTGTCGGTTTGCCAAGTCCACTTGTTCCTTCTTGGCCTCGGCGAGGGTTGCTAGTAGTGTAGTTGGATGAGAAAGTCTTTGCAATTCTCTAATATCGCACCTAGGGCACAAGTTAGTAGAACTAGGTAGGTTGTTAGATCCCAGAGATAGTCGTATCCTCGACTTGGGATACGGCCTTTCCGGGTACCCTTAGTTGATGACCGGATGTTATGGGTAGATGGGTGTGGGGTATGCCTGGCGGAGACTCCTGATCATCCGGGGGTCCGTATCGCCCACTGGGGGATCTGCAAAAGGGTCGCTTCTTAGGCCCGGCATGTGACAATGGGGGGTAATCTTGAGCAAACACCCTTAGGAAGGGACACTATCCAATCTAGACTACGAGTAGAAGGAACCTCGTCTCGATGACAGACAGCAAGACACTCTGACAATCTTCGGCTACGTCACCCCCCATTCCCGCCGTTGCTATGGTGAAATTGGATTGTAGTCTAACGTCGCGGCAGCATCCGACCGAGAAGCAATTGAATCCCGCGTGTGCAATAGCTTTTCTAACCGGCCTATCCCTTCTTTGGACTCGTCGATTCGTAACTGTGTATTCCCCGTACTTAGCCCCTTCCCACACGTATCCCGTGATCTCAGCGGGGGGTGGTGGGATACAAATTCAACTCCTTTTCCTCACTCCTAGGGTAAAAACATGCAATCCCACACTCTGCGAAATTCCCACATGCATGCCCCGAGCTATCGCATTTCGTTCCTCTCGTGCGGCAATTGTCGCATGCGAATTGGTGCCTATTTTCGCGTTAGCATGGCATCACCTGCAGTACTGTGCTCCCCAATGAGCGGCCCGAAAGCTAGTTCAACATCCTCTCTGGGTGGGCGCTGACCCTGCCTCCGAATTTGCTTCTGTGGACGGGAACGGGTCATTTCTGATGACGGGATGGGCAGCGGGTAAGTCTTCATTTTGTTTGTTTATTGTTCTTCGCTCGGTTAGTCGGTTGGTTTCGTGGTTGATGTAAGTGTAATATTGTCTGGCGGGGTTTTGGTTTCGTCTGGAATGGGTGTCGCTTGCAGTCCACGTGAAGGCGATGATGATTCGGGAGTAGGGTTCCATCGGCTACGAAAA
The DNA here is from genome assembly GCA_014065205.1 of Tuber brumale. Lineage (NCBI taxonomy): Eukaryota > Fungi > Ascomycota > Pezizomycetes > Pezizales > Tuberaceae > Tuber > Tuber brumale. The sequence goes on from JACCEG010000051.1 coordinate 334,349, forward strand.
ATTAGCTCAACACAACCTTGCGGCTCACTGTCTATTTAGACCCAGCCGTTCCGTTCCATTTTGTGAGTGTTTCTGCTGCGAAAATGATCCTCAAACGGGAGGTACTGTACGTCAGCATAAATGGCCGAACAGTTGACTCCTAATGTCATGTTGAGCTGTACTCGAGTAAAGTGACGTTGAGCCGCAAGGTGGTGTTGAGCCGCAAAATGATGCTAAGCCATAAAGTGATGTTGAGCCGCGAAGTGATGTTAAGCCACAACCTTGGCACGAGTAATCCTTGCCTGGAATGAGGAGGCTCGGGCATCACTGCTTGAGATCACGAGGAGGGAGAAAACGAAAAATCCCACCAATCGCCCACCTCCATTGTTCGATTAATTTTATTAAACTTTGTTTCCCCACCTACTTTTTTTTTTTTTACCCTCCTACAGCGACTTGGTGTTGTGGCTCATTTGATGATCCTTCGTATGATACTTGTATCATACCTAAATTTATGTTGCCGCTTACATATCTCAGTCGTGCATGCCATAAATCCTGGCACACTACCATACAGGAGGATACTCGAGTACAGTACAGTACAGCACCGTATCGAAGTCTTTATTTTTTCTTAAAAAAAAAAAAAAACTATTGCATAACACTAAGTGTAAGTCCCCTGCCCGCTCGCGCCCACCCATGCGGTTCAAATACTTTATCTCGCCGTATCATGCTTTAGTTTTATGGGTGATGTTGGGATATTGGTTAGTGAATAAGCTGTGAGGGTGAGGGGGGTTTTGCTGTTTATGCATCATGCCCGTAGTCTGTACCAGTAGTTTATACAGACTGGCCTGCCCTGCCTGTTCTACTGAAACCCCGAGTATTTAATTATGAACATACGCTTGGCCTGGAAAGCATGAGATGAGTCGGGGAAAAATCTTGGGGTTCAGACCGAGAATGTGGGGTGTAAGGGTCGCGTGGGCGTGGCCCATGAGGTATTGGCGGGTATCTGTCCATACAACGTGGAGCCTTGATGCGCATCGCGGGGGCGGGGGCGATACAAGAAGATCATTTATATTGCTAAAACCTTTGGAGGTGAGAAAGGCCTTTGCCGGAGCTCGTTCGACGAGATTGAATTTCTTTGTTGTGCTCGCTTCGTCGTATCCTTGTGCTTCTTTTAGGCTGCACGTATTTCCAAGGATGGGGATATTCAGAATCCTGGAGATCATTGTCACATGGGTTTACAATATCCTTCCGTAATTCTGTGCCAAGTTGCTTGTAGAGTTTGCAAAGGGCTTGTTTCGCAAGAGCTTTTGGAGTGTCAGGAATTCTCCCACTAGCAATACTTAAGGACGCCCTATGAGAGCAAGCCGAATTTGCCCAATAGCGATGGTCAAACACCCCCAATCATTCTCTGCCGAAAGAGGAGGCGAAGGTGCAGTGAAGCTACTCCTAGAACACTGCGGCGTGATCCCGATCCCACTAGGTGGGCTAATTTTCTGCTAATAAAGCAATAGTCTGATAGGTTAGATGGGATAGGTTTTTATGGTACTATCTGACCGGAAAACCAGTAGGCGATCGTAATGCAAAGAGTCATCGAATATGCTAACAAATGGTCTTCTATTAGAGCATAGGAGGAAAAAAAATTGGAGGTCTGAGATTCCCAACACGCACTTTGACTGATACAACACGGGTTGGGAATTGTAAACCCAAGACTGTATAATCCAAGGCCAAGAGCTAATTCCTTGAGAGTACTATGACCCACTTATTCACATAAACGGGACTTCATAATCCTGGCAATACGGATGTTTGGGAAAAGATTAGGTAAAGGGCCTGAATACCTCTTAGACCAGCACCTTGATCGGGAGGCTGATTACGTAGTACTACATTATTGTACAAGCCTCAGCATCTCTTGTACGCATGCCACCAGATAGTGCTCGATTGGTCTCAGCGCATAACTCAGTTTTAGTATTATGAATCTCCTTTCGTATTGGCTGCTAATACCCTCCCCCCCCTGCACTCACTCAGTGGCAGTGTGAAACATAATAAAGTTCACAATTTATCCAAACCATGTATGCTATGTGTATATATATGTATATAACTCCCAGGTGTATTAAGCGTGGATTGGCGCGGGGGATAAATAGTGCAGTAGTAAACGGTAGAGTATGAGTATTTTCTTGGAGTCTATGCACTAGGAAATATGGATACGGTAAACTACTCCGTTCTCGCTCCTCGCTCGAAACTAAACTAACGGTAAAAACGGATGTATAAATAAAGCAAAACCAAAGTATCCTAATCCTTCTATCGATCATATAGATATCACTGTGTCTCTGCACGTGTCCACATTCCTCCGGACAAGCTAGTGATAGCAAGGGAAAGACATGTCTGTAAGAATCTTCTCCGTAAACCACTAAAACTCTAGAACAATCAATCATACTCCTGATTAATCCACCAGACCCCCTACAACTTCCAAAATCAACTTCGCCCGTTCTAACACTAACAAGGTAGAGATGATAAAAAAAAAAAAGGGGCACAGAGGTTAAAAAATGTAAAAAAGTTACAATTACGAGTGAGAAACCATGATGAATAGGATCAACTTAAATCACAACCCCCCTCCGCCTAGGCATTTAGTGTACGGTATGGTCTAGAATTAAGAAATCCCAACACCAAAATGCCAAAATATGTACAAGAGTGTTCTCGCTACATGCAGCACGCCTTACGACTCTACATCTTACTGTTTATCGAGCACCGTCACACTAACGGTGGAAGGTACTGTGCTCCCCTTGAACATGCCCTCCTGACCCCCCACTTATCCCCAACAACTTCCTATAACTCTCCCCAGGACTAACCTGCCAAAAAATAGTCCCCAACTCCGTTTCCACCTGTCTGAGTGCAACAAGAGCTCTTCCAAGGATAGCTTCTGCCTTGGAATGTAGATGTAATATAGTATCATATCCCCGTTAACCCCGCCGCCAACACCTGCTTCGCCGAGCATCGTGAATTGGGCACGGAGCTGCTTCCCCACGTACTTCCGGTTGCGGATTGAATGCGCCACCACTAAACATATAAAGTATTAGGGGGTGATCGTAAGTGGGCCGATTTCGGTCTTTGCTGGCTAGAATTGGTAACTGTAGCCAGAGAAAGGATCAATCCTGGACATTTCTTTTTTTAGGGGTGGAAGGGAGATCAGGCGGACCCCCCATTCCTGCTATAGTGGCTCCAAGATATACTACTCAGAGTGGCCGAAGTAGCCCACACCGGATTCACCTCACTTACCCTTAATACCCGGCACGGTACATAATAAGACTAGCTCGGAAAGAAGATTTTATCAGTCAGGGGAAAGCCGGCAATAAAGAAGTTATCAGGGCCGAGGAAGGTCCGGGCAGGGATAGGGAGGTGCCAAGACCGATTTAATGGCCTGTATCGGATCAAAGGCCTTTAGTGAAGCCAGGAATCACCTGAATCGTGATCCTCCGCCATCCCAAACAACCTAGAACAATCCTGATATATTATGATCCTTTGCAATCCTGAAAACTGTGCGCTATGCCAACTACATTACACTGAGTGGCATAGGGTGTGAAAGAAATAACAAACCCTAGCCACATTCCCTATAACCCATATATCCTAACAACACATCTCCTAACCGCATACCCTCATGCCCTCTTGGCAATCCAATATGCTACCGATGGCAGCTGGCTGGCTGGCGGTAGATAGTCTAGCAGGTATTCGATAAACAAGACGTGCTGGGAGATCTGAGCGCTGAGAGCCTAGAGCTTGGCCTATCAGAGAAGGAAAATTGTAAACGGCGAGTGGAATCATACCTTACTCCAGGATACATCTCCGGGAGGGAGTCAGTGCGACTTACAGGTATACTAACCCCAAAACCAAAGTCTTACTTCCTGGATCCTCGCCTTGGATGTCCCCCACTCGACTCCTAACCTTTCCGTATCGCCAATGATGGTAAATTGTCTCTTCCAATCCGCCTACTCCGCTATCTCTCTCAGCCTCTCCCGAAGTTTCTGAAGGAGGTGGTCACTGGATTCGCATCAGAATTTCTCGTATTTTTCCCTCAGCGTTTCAAAAGCGCGGGTGAGCACCGGGTTGGCGGGGTAGTATGAGAGAATCCACTCCGCTCAGGGTAGCAGCAGAATTGAGCTTGGGTAGGATGCCACCAGGAGACGCTTGGGGAGCGAGCTCTGCAACTTTGCAGGTTTGAAAGTCTAATTGAATGGCTTTGGTGCCGCTTTTGGAGATATGTTGTGACTACTCGTGACAACCTCGTCTGAGAGATCGAAGAATGACTTGATTGGTGTGGGAAGTTTTGATAATTCCTAGTGATTATTGGCAATAGATGTGTAGACCTCTGCTCTCGAGACATTGCTGTGGGGTATCATGATGTTATGGGGATATATATGAAGATTCTGAAAGGAAGGGCGCCGGGGGAAGCTGTGAGTGGTTATAAGTACGCGCTTCCGAGGGGGTAAAAATTCCTAGGTATGAGAGGTTAGCGGTGCTCGCCTAGGTGAGGGCCTGCGGGCAGGAAATGGTACTTGTATCATCGAGGGAGCATAATCTTTATATACTCTCTCGATCTCCTAACCTCGATCAAGGGCAACAATGGGGTCAAAAATGACTCATAAAATGTATCGTCCAGGAACATGAAAGTCTCCCCCCAAGCGCGTTTTTTATAATAAAAAGACAACCGCTGTCCTCATTCATGTCGGTAGGTGGAAATCTTAAGTGCGACGTCGAGTGATATCGATAATCCAATGTTTACTGCGTTTGGCGGTCGGGCGCTTAGACTTTTAGGCTGGTCAGATATCCTCAGTGCACATGCCATAATAGGAATAGCCTGGAGAAGTTTTTCGATATCATGGCTTGCAAATATTCCGCGGAAGACGGGAACTTTTATGAGGGATGAAAGAATGAAAAGTGGAGTCCCAGTAATCCCAAGTGGACAGTCCGAACCATAGTCCGGGCAACGGGCCGGCAGTCCCGCCGGTCCGGCCATAGCTTTGGAAAACCTGGGTCAGTCTGTTCGAAATCATTCACAGCCGTCAAAGCTCGGCGGTGCCTAGGTAACCCTGATCGAATCTTGTAGTAACCCAGGCCAAAGCAACCAGATATCCAAGCAATGCCTCCAGGAGCCCAGGTAAAGCCGTCAAATGCCCAAGCCAGGCCGAGCTTCGGTTTTGAAAAGCCGCTTTCACGTAGTTTGGCTAGGCCGTCCCTAAAATAGCCCGGGTCAGTCCGTCTGTGCCCAAAGCCCGGGTGACTGGCCGATTGGGTTCACTCTCATTTGAAACTCAATTTATGGGCTCAAGGTGGGTACGGTGAGTATTTACACCCTACACAATACTCAAGTACTAGCAAGGGCTCACACGAGACCTCGGGGGTCATCGATTGTTCCTGTAGGCATGCGCTCACTACAAGTATAGTGTCTTGCTCACACTGTAGTGCTTTAACTCATTCAGGTGTTTTGCGTGTGAGATTTTCTTTCTTGCGTTCACCCCGCATTTCCATGTTCTGGCGGCGGTGGGGCCCGCCCCCAGCACGCAGGAGGGAAATCGGAATGTTGGATTGTGAATATCGGGTAGCGATGTCGCCAAATGATCTAGACAACACACGGCTTTTTTGGAGGAGGGTAAATCTTGGGGGGAGGTTGAAAACAATTTGCTCCATCTGTGGTTGTCTTGTACCTACAGCCCAATGACACCTATCTCAGAGTAACATGGAGATCTCGCAGAAGGTTTTCCTTTTTTGATTTTTTTACCTTTAGATATTTGTTGATCCTGTCTTTGCTCATTTGTTTTTCCCCGCTCCCGCCTATTCCTCCTAGCCTTTTAGTGCTTCTTCGTTGTTGATAGGTGGGATTGGATAGGCTAGAAGGGAGAAAGGAGTGCAACAGATGTGCTTAGGTCTTTTAAATTGTGCGTTTTCGTTTTCCATGTTTCAGCACGTGGAACCAAGTAAATGTTCTGCTTCCGCGGAGCCCGCTTGCAGGGATTTTCAATGGCATAGGAAAGGCCGATCTACTCCCGATCCCAATAGAAGCAAACTGAAAATAGTTAATGTCTAAACTTTATAGGCGGAGGCCCCGTATTTTAGGTTCCCAGCTTGGCTATCACAGGGGATCTTACCTTTCTCTATGGTGAAACAGGTGAAGTACTCCCCCATCCACAGACACACTCAACTCCAGCGAAATCAGAAATGCTTCTTAAACCACGGTCTCCCAGACCAACCCCTAGCTAACCTAACTCAAGTATAGAACTGGGGGCCCAAGACTTTCCGGGCGTTGTATAGGGTGTAGAAAATTAGTTCGGGGGATTTTGTGGGTGTCAAACATGACAAACCACTTCTACCATGCTGCAGAGTGGCCTTCGAAAAAATACCATAGTGGGCAAGGTGAGAGGGGCTGACAGGGGCGAGAAAAACGATTTCGAGAGCCGGAAGAAATATCCTGAATCAGTTATGAAAATGGAATGTGCTTAAAATATGGTGGGGGGTGATAACAAGAGGGAATGAAATACTGGTGGAAATGAGCTCAGAGAATGAGGAAATTAGGAGCGGGGGGTGATAACAAGAGGGAATGAAATACTGGTGGAAATGAGCTCAGAGAATGAGAAAATTAGGAGCGGGGGGAGGGGACGGTGGGGTGAGAGATATGGGACAGTGGGACCCCAGCGAGCGGAAAGTTGAGGGGTTGGAGGGGCGACGTATGCATAGGGTGAAAGCAAACAAACCACATGAGATCTATCCGGCCCCACAGTAATGCTGCCGCTGTAGACATGTATATCCTAAAGAATATTACGAAAAAACCCGTTGAAAACTCTCGCGACCCGTCCAGAAGGTCTCTATCCAGCATTTATAAACCCCTCTGTGCTGCTGTATTATACCACCATGGGGGGACGCTCCCCCAACACCATACCGCACCGGAAGAGATCCACGTGAAACGGTACTCCTAATGTGAGAAATCAAACTAGCTTCTCCCTGGTTTCTTCCCTTTCCTATGGGATTTCTCCCTTCCTCTTTATCCATACATCATGCTGTCAACCCCGCCTGAAAGCGATTTCACCCACTATACAAGCGGTGCATATGGGAGTGGCCGTCACAATATAACTTGAGGAATAGCTCTCTGATAGATATTCCCTAACTTCCGCAAAATTTCAAAGAATAGGACACGGCAGTGCTGGGGAGTAGTTATAGTACAGGACCATTGCTAACTAGCTTAAGCTCCTTGAGACCTTAAGAGGGCTGGAAATTATTTGCACTTTTTTTTTTTTTTTGTTGCAGTGCCAAGGGGATACCTTCGATATCGAGGATTCTTGTACTCTCCAGTAAAACAACGAAACGGCCTTACAAAAGATATATCATAATATTATTATATCGACAAGTTGGTCAGCTGTGAAACTTCTCAAAGATTTTTTTCTAGAACGCAATCTCCGGCAGACTATTTTCCCCCCTTTGGTTATAAATTAGTATAATAATTTGCTTGGTATGATAATTACGAGTTAACCATCAAACCGACGACTCGGAGGAGCCCGTTTGACAATCCGATCTCCCGGTGGGGGCCCCATTGGCCCGTGAGACGCACCAGAAACCCCTCCTGACTCCCCGTACTGAAGAAAATGATTTTTTGCGGTAGTAACCAGAATCCCAGAACCCTCGTGTGCTTGGCCCCGGCGCTGCTCACTTAATTTTGCTCCTCTTGGCTTTGCTTTCCCATGGGTGGCTAGACCTGCTCCACCCTCCACAACTCCACGTTCTACCAATGCATAAAGATGCCGTATCCCCTCCCCGTTTGGCTTGTTCTCCAAACCCGCTAGGACGTCCCTACAACAAGGAATGGGCCCTCCTACCCATGATAATAGTTAACACACTCTGGGGCCGAGGTCTCAAGCTTGATGCGAGATGGATCACCGACATAGTGGGGGAAGAAGCCGGCCAGTGCCATGAGCCTGATAACCCGATGCTACCGCGCAGAGAATTGATATTAATGGCGAAAACTAAATTCATGGAGTTTTCGAGTTGGATTTGGGGGGGGGGCAGAGATTAGCCGGGGCGGGCAGCAGCGGGATATCAGCTACCCTACAACGCGTCCCATCTTCCATCCTCCATCGGAGGACATTCCATCCAAGGACATACAAGAACTACAATTTTTTTCTACCACATCAGAAATAGGTGGATATCTCCAACCAACCCACAATGTCACCCCAAATCCCCCCGAGAGATCACTATCATGATCACCTAGAGCGTGGTAATCCTAGACGTCAATGCCCTCTACCGGTGAGCCGTGGATTGTACTGCATGCTCCAACCTCCAAAAAACGGAAAACCCATGTTCCGTTTGGATCACCTAGCAAGACCATTATCCTATACACACAGTCCAATATTAGAGACCTTGCGCCGAGAGAGTTAGGTGGTACCAATATAAGTCAATGACAAGAACTAGCGGCATATTTCCCTGATCTCATCTAGATGGGGTCTAGAAAGCCTGAAATTAGAGCTAGAATCGAGGACCTTAAATCCCAACCTCAACCATGCTTCTACGCCTCCATGGGATGGCTCCAGGATACCCAGAAAAAACCTGTCACTTTACGCCTTCTTGAGGGAACTTGGTTCAAGGACAAGTACATTCATCGGGTGTATCTTGAACTCCGACACCATTGAAAAAAATGTTGATGACTCCTTCCTATGCTAGCCTGTGCAAAACTCTCTATTACGCCTTATCCCTCCCTTGCCGGGAACAGACCCGCCCTCTGGAAAATGGCATGGCGACACTGGAAAGACTGGTGGAACACAAGTAAACGAGGCAGGAGATTTTGTACCTAAAACAGCTGTACAAATAAAAACAGTATAGTGAGCAAAACACTGCAGTCATCAGAGCACTGCCGCGAGCAAATGCCCGTGCGAGAAAATGCCCACGCTCGAGCTCAGAAGTGGTGGTACGATAGCGTTTCCGATATTGTGAGATATCCGAGAGCGAGTGAAACTTCGGACCAATGCGAATGAAATTTCGGAAGTGCGCTTCCAACAGGTTACCATTAGGGTGAGCCTGAGCGGGTGAACGTCTAACCTGTATTAGAGAGAGCCAACTCACCTGGGACAAACGGGTTGACTCGCTTCATCCGATCAGCACCCTAGCCCCACAGTAGGATATACCGCGCTCGTACGACATCAGAGGAAATTCCATTGGCTACAAACCTCCGCTTCTCACAACTAGTCCCCTAAACCGGACATCTGAAAATAAGAAAATCCTGCCTCTACAAGTCTACAAAGGCTGATCTTAGTTTCAATGGTAAAAAAAGGTCTCATCTAAGGCTCATTTTTTCAAAAAAAAAAAATCATCTCAAATACCACGGTACTGTACCCTCAGGTGCCACCGCAAATTTATTATGTAAGATTTCTTTGTAGTTGAACCAACAGTGTGATACCTGGAGTGGTACCTATTACTCGGCAAGTCAAGCCTCCCGTTCCTCGGAAACTGCGAGGGAGACCGAGGAAGGAGCGAATACGGGTGGGTGATGTTGGGCAACAGTACGAAGTTGATTGCAAATCGACTAGGTATCCTTCACCAGCGCCCAGCACAGAAGTGCTCAACTTGTGGTTGTGCAGTGTTGGACATAACTCTGCGACATGCCGGCAATCCCACAGCTAAATTTCAATTTCCATTGCCATGTTTCTATACCGTATAGGCTTATTATATCTAAATGCTGTGCTGACATCTTTTCTGCAAATTCCTCTACCGCCTTAATTTTGAATAGTGTGTAGAATTTTTCGGGTCCCCCTATTGAAATTAATTACAAAGGGAGCTTACGAAATATATTTATGGTGGCATCCGAGGGTACCGTGATATTGGAGGTGATTTTATCTTTAAAAAAATGGGTATTAGATGAGACTTTTCCCGTAGTTTCAAAGCTCTAGCACCGCGCCATGGTAAATACCAACAACGCTGGGGCCCCACATGCAGTCCGCTGGTTAGCTAACCCATGCCAGACGGACGACCGACGAACCCATATCGCAAACACTGTGTAAAGTTAAATTCCTATAACATCCATCTTATGGGGCGTGTTACCGGGCTCTTCAGCAACGATAAATCTTGTTCGTGGGAGCCAGGACACTCCGGGCGAACAGGCGCTCTGACAGCCGTTACAGTCCCGGGACTCCTCCGCAACGGGTGATGTAAATTCCATGGAGTGGAAAGGAGGTGGAGAATTCGGTGGGGAAGTGGTGGTATCTATAGGGAACCAGAGGGAGCGCTAGGAAAGAAAAGTTTCGCTGCGGGGTTATCCAAGAGGGAAGAAAGTTTAAGATTCTTGATAGGACTTCCGTATATTAATTTTTGACACCCTGCTTGAAAATTGAGATCTGTATAATATCGCTTTTTGCTCGTCGTTACCAGCCCCACAGTATCTGAGAATATATATCAATTTTTACAGCCTCTCGAAGAGTTGGCGTAGCCCCTCCTGGCTTCGCTGGCTGGCACACCTGCGGGCCGCACCGGTGTCACAAAAACGATGCTTAGCATCAACAGGGTATTAGACTTCAGTAATCAGAGAGAATATGTGACACATAAAGGGTGAGGCATTCTACTTGCACTCGTCCATCTAGTCTTATAACATGTACGAAAACTTCCTTATGGAAAAAAAAAAAGAAGAGATAGAGAACCTCACAGCCTTAGGGGGTGTTTGGCACGCCGATTTTGATTTCAAATCATGATTTGAGATCGCGTCTAGGCAGCTTTAACTTAGATTATTGCTTGTAAATTGAGCCCTTTAGGAGATTAGTAGAATTGATAATCTAAGTTAAAGTTGCCAAGACATGATCTCAAATCACGATTTGAAATCAAAATTAGTGTGCCAAACACCGCGTTAAGCGATCTATCGTACTCAGATCCCTTGCACTCCCTTCTCCCTCCCCCCCCTCCCATCTCACCCGGCAACAACGAAGCACATACGGAAGGCCGGGAGGAACAAGCAGAAGAAGTCATGAATGAAAAGGGGTGCTGGCCGGCTTCTTGCGCTCATCTTCCAGGGCCCGGCCGGTTGTATTAATAAATGTTGGAATATGTGGCTTCTTGGGATCCGGTTACAGGCCGTTGGCCGCATCATATACTCTGGTATATGGAAGCCGAGATGGCCACCTTGTCACTACCATAGTTGTGTGATGTGACTGCTATGTACTTGCAGTATATAAGACCTCCGCTTGGGCAGGAAGTAGGGAGAATAGTTGAGCATTGAATTAAGACATTTTACAACAGGTTATGAACCCGGACTAGCGCATCTGCCCATCTAGATATTATCTACAACACTTATTACAGAAGTACCCTGTCTTCCTTTTTATACTATGATGTCGAGTAGCATACACAGTCCAAGCACGGGTGTAATCGGTACTGGTTACTGGTTTAGGATTTTCAGGTATCAGTTGATACTGTTTGTGTTTTGAATTAAGTTTCAGGAAACGAGGTGTGCCTCTAGCCTGATAGTATAGGGTTTGATATTCTATATGTTTTATGTTTGGTTTCGAGTATCGGTTTGATACTTAATATGTTTTACGTTTGGTTTCGAGTATCGGTTTGATACTCTATATGTTTTATGTTTGGTTTCGAGTATCAGTTTGATACTCTATATGTTTTATGTTTGGTTTCGAGTATAGGGTTTGATACTCTATATGTTTTATGTTTGGTTTCGAGTATCGGTTTGATACTCTATATGTTTTATGTTTGGTTTCAAGGCTAATAATTCGGAGCCTTATATGTTATGAGAACAAGGCTCCTGGTAGCCCAGGAAGAGTATTTAAGAACTGCTACTGTTCATATTGGAAAGGGCAGACTGTGGCAGACAGAGTTTTCAATATACTTGGTTGAACAGTTACTCTCTTCAGTTCACTTCAAAAATCTTTAGTTTGAGACCTACCAAACATCTCGAAGACTTCAGTATTTGCGATACAGTAAGAAGTCTATTCAACAACCTTGGCTAAAGCCTCCAGACTTTGATGCGCTAGTCACCACCTTGGTACAGAACAATGCCTGTTAACCCCACGATTACAGCATCTCCCGAGAGGTGGTTATATTTTTTTAACTTCATCAAGTTATCAAGATAGAAAGCGTTACAGGACCAAGAAAGGGCAAGGCCCAGAAGAAAGGTTCCCAGCAGCTCACCAGGGATTCAAAAGGATGGTTCACGAAGACTCTGGCAAAAGAGCAATGGGCAAGTGATGCAGCAGCTCAACAGTTAGCTAGAGATGCCACTGAACAGTCAGTGGGAGAATCATCACAACAACCACTAGAACCACTAACTACTACCCCAGAAGAGTACCCAGAATCCCCGAGAAAGCCTACAGGTATACAGGTACCTACAGCACTACCAAGCAACGAGCCAGATAGTTCCCATAGTGACAAAGGATCAGAAAGCATGGCTTCCGAAGTAGGACCCTCAGAGTCCGGAGTCCCAGCACCAGAGGTCCCAAGACCACTGACACCAAGGCCTAACCCAGTTGTTATGGCTAAACTCAGTATCAAAGTACCTTCACCTAGTAAGTTTACTGGTGAAGGAGAGGACCTCAAGCCAGAAGCATTTGATAGATGGTATAACTCAGTACAGTTATATCTATGGCTGAATGGACTACAGACTAGCAAGGCTGGAGGAGGAAACTATTGGATCCTCTGTTGTGAAGGACGAGCTCAAGAAGTAGCTTTTCAAGCAGCGGAGCATTTTGGTGAAGACAAGAGTAGAGAAGACCTTGTTGGATATCTACGAGAAAGATTCCAATCTTCGAAACAGAAAGATAATACCTACCGCAAATTCCATGAAATCACACAAGTGTATAATGGCAAGATACAAAGAATATCGACCATAGCAACTGATTTGCTGATGTTCCGATCATGCCTGCCTGCCAACACCATAAGTGATTATGCTTTTATTCAGCAGTTCTTCAAAAGCATTCAGACAAGATTACGACAAGAAGCCGAATTACAGTATGCTGAAACAGACACAGTTATAGAAGTTATACAAAATATAGAAAGTGTAGATGCTATTCTAAAAAGCACTGGTGCTTATGGGAAGGAGAAGTTCGAAAAACTGGTAATAGAATTCACTTCCCAACAAGAAGGACAGAAAGAAAATGGGAAAATGAACAACAAGCCTCACACCAAACCGAAGAAATGAAAGGAGAAAGGTCTTTGCTATACCTGTGGAGGTAAAGGACATCTAGCACGAGACTGTCTTAGCAAAGATAATAAGAGTAAAGGCAAGGGCAAGGCTAAGGTGAAGAAAGAAGTCACCTCCAATAGAGTGGAACAAGAGCAACTAGTGGAAGAAGTGTTCATAAATGAGATGGAAGCAGAGGAGAAAGAAGAAGAAGACATTCTCACAATGGCTGCTAGACTGACAAAGGTTAAACCTCATGATGCTCTCGAGGGAACGATGCACATCAATGGCAAAGAAGCCAGAGTCCTATTGGATACCGGATCAATAGGAGCAAACCGGAATAGCGCCACCTTTGTGACTACGCACGGAATTCCATATCAGGAATTGAAGACACCGATCAGAATATACCTAGCTATGAAAGGATCACGATCTGAAGGTCATAAAGAATGTTCAGTCAACATATTAGTAGGAAAGCTGAGTGCACCAAGAACTAAGATACTGGTCGGCAACCTGGCAAAATACGATGCACTAATAGGAATGCCTTTTCTGGAACAACACAAAGCTCAAATCGAATGTGGCAAGTTAGCAATCCTGTTTCCAAAGCAGAATGTTCGAATTGTTTGCACATCTACTAGTGGCATGATCTGAGCAGCAGTGATTAGCACTGAAGATATTATGGACCAATACCTGGAAGTATTTCCAGAGGAGATACTGGAAAACCTACCACCACTAAGGAAGATCAATCATAAGATAGACCTGGCCCAGGAAAAGAGCAGCACTCATTACCCACTCACTCGATACCGGAACAATGGGAAACAGATATGAGCATATGGCTAAGAGAAAAAGAGAAAGTCGAAGTTATCAAGCGACAAGCAGTTTTGTCGGCAGCACCCATGTTTGCTCAAGAAAAGAAGAACAAGAAACATATCAGAGCATTGGTGGATCTCACAGCAAGGAATGAGATAACGATTAAGGATGTTGAAACCATTGCGAACCAAGCGATGATCCTGAATGCTCTAGGAAGAGCAAGATACCGATGCAAAATCTATCTTAGTGATGCCTACTTCCAAACGAGAGTGGAACCAAAGGATGTGAGCAAGAATGCTTTCAAAACACTATTTGGATATTTCATTAGCAAAGTAATGCTACAAGGAGATATGAATGCTGCAGGAACATTCATGAACATAATGTCCAATCTATTCACCAACTATTTAGGATGCTTCATGTGGGTGTATATTGATGATATACTCATATTTTCTGATACAGAGTCTGAGCATTTGAAACACATATCCCTAATTTGCAACAAACTAAAAGAAGCTCAATTCTTTGCAAGCAGGAAGAAATCAGAATTCTTCGCCACCAGTATAGAAGTGTTAGGCCATGATATTAATGACGAAGGGCTCTCACCACCACTGGAAAAGATAGCAAAGATCGAAGAATAGACTACACCACAGACTCAGAAACAGTTACAGGAATTTCTAGGAATGGTCAACTACATCAGTCAGTTTTGGCCACACATTGCAACCATTATATCACCCCTAATGGAACTCACTGGAGTTGCAGAATTTGTGTGGACTTGTAACCGCCTCTCGGGAGATGCGGTAATCGTAGGGTTAACGGGCTTTGTTCTGTACCAAGGTGGTAACTAGTGAATCAAAGTCCGGAGGCTTTAGCCAAGGTTGTTGAATAGACTCCTTACTGTATCGCAACTACTGAAGTCTCCGAGATGTTTGGTAGGTCTTAGACTAAAGATTCTTGAAACGAACTGAAGAAAGTAACTGTTCAACCAAGTATATTGAAAACTCTGTCTGCCGAAGTCTACTCCTTCTAACGGAAAGAGTAGCAGTTCTTAAATACACTTCCTAGGCTACCGAGAGCCTTGTTCTCATAACATAATAGACTCCAAAACGGTAGCCTTGAAACCAAACATAAAACATATAGAGTATCAAACCGATACTCGAAACCAAACATAAAACATATAGAGTATCAAACCGATACTCGAAACCAAACATAAAACATATAGAGTATCAAACCGATACTCGAAACCAAACATAAAACATATAGAGTATCAAACCGATACTCGAAACCAAACATAAAACATATAGAGTATCAAACCGATACTCGAAACCAAACATAAAACATATAGAGTATCAAACCGATACTCGAAACCAAACATAAAACATATAGAGTATCAAACCGATACTCGAAACCAAACATAAAACATATAGAGTATCAAACCGATACTCGAAACCAAACATAAAACATATAGAGTATCAAACCGATACTCGAAACCAAACATAAAACATATAGAGTATCAAACCGATACTCGAAACCAAACATAAAACATATAGAGTATCAAACCGATACTCGAAACCAAACATAAAACATATAGAGTATCAAACCGATACTCGAAACCAAACATAAAACATATAGAGTATCAAACCGATACTCGAAACCAAACATAAAACATATAGAGTATCAAACCGATACTCGAAACCAAACATAAAACATATAGAGTATCAAACCGATACTCGAAACCAAACATAAAACATATAGAGTATCAAACCGATACTCGAAACCAAACATAAAACATATAGAGTATCAAACCGATACTCGAAACCAAACATAAAACATATAGAGTATCAAACCGATACTCGAAACCAAACATAAAACATATAGAGTATCAAACCGATACTCGAAACCAAACATAAAACATATAGAGTATCAAACCGATACTCGAAACCAAACATAAAACATATAGAGTATCAAACCGATACTCGAAACCAAACATAAAACATATAGAGTATCAAACCGATACTCGAAACCAAACATAAAACATATAGAGTATCAAACCGATACTCGAAACCAAACATAAAACATATAGAGTATCAAACCGATACTCGAAACCAAACATAAAACATATAGAGTATCAAACCGATACTCGAAACCAAACATAAAACATATAGAGTATCAAACCGATACTCGAAACCAAACATAAAACATATAGAGTATCAAACCGATACTCGAAACCAAACATAAAACATATAGAGTATCAAACCGATACTCGAAACCAAACATAAAACATATAGAGTATCAAACCGATACTCGAAACCAAACATAAAACATATAGAGTATCAAACCGATACTCGAAACCAAACATAAAACATATAGAGTATCAAACCGATACTCGAAACCAAACATAAAACATATAGAGTATCAAACCGATACTCGAAACCAAACATAAAACATATAGAGTATCAAACCGATACTCGAAACCAAACATAAAACATATAGAGTATCAAACCGATACTCGAAACCAAACATAAAACATATAGAGTATCAAACCGATACTCGAAACCAAACATAAAACATATAGAGTATCAAACCGATACTCGAAACCAAACATAAAACATATAGAGTATCAAACCGATACTCGAAACCAAACATAAAACATATAGAGTATCAAACCGATACTCGAAACCAAACATAAAACATATAGAGTATCAAACCGATACTCGAAACCAAACATAAAACATATAGAGTATCAAACCGATACTCGAAACCAAACATAAAACATATAGAGTATCAAACCGATACTCGAAACCAAACATAAAACATATAGAGTATCAAACCGATACTCGAAACCAAACATAAAACATATAGAGTATCAAACCGATACTCGAAACCAAACATAAAACATATAGAGTATCAAACCGATACTCGAAACCAAACATAAAACATATAGAGTATCAAACCGATACTCGAAACCAAACATAAAACATATAGAGTATCAAACCGATACTCGAAACCAAACATAAAACATATAGAGTATCAAACCGATACTCGAAACCAAACATAAAACATATAGAGTATCAAACCGATACTCGAAACCAAACATAAAACATATAGAGTATCAAACCGATACTCGAAACCAAACATAAAACATATAGAGTATCAAACCGATACTCGAAACCAAACATAAAACATATAGAGTATCAAACCGATACTCGAAACCAAACATAAAACATATAGAGTATCAAACCGATACTCGAAACCAAACATAAAACATATAGAGTATCAAACCGATACTCGAAACCAAACATAAAACATATAGAGTATCAAACCGATACTCGAAACCAAACATAAAACATATAGAGTATCAAACCGATACTCGAAACCAAACATAAAACATATAGAGTATCAAACCGATACTCGAAACCAAACATAAAACATATAGAGTATCAAACCGATACTCGAAACCAAACATAAAACATATAGAGTATCAAACCGATACTCGAAACCAAACATAAAACATATAGAGTATCAAACCGATACTCGAAACCAAACATAAAACATATAGAGTATCAAACCGATACTCGAAACCAAACATAAAACATATAGAGTATCAAACCGATACTCGAAACCAAACATAAAACATATAGAGTATCAAACCGATACTCGAAACCAAACATAAAACATATAGAGTATCAAACCGATACTCGAAACCAAACATAAAACATATAGAGTATCAAACCGATACTCGAAACCAAACATAAAACATATAGAGTATCAAACCGATACTCGAAACCAAACATAAAACATATAGAGTATCAAACCGATACTCGAAACCAAACATAAAACATATAGAGTATCAAACCGATACTCGAAACCAAACATAAAACATATAGAGTATCAAACCGATACTCGAAACCAAACATAAAACATATAGAGTATCAAACCGATACTCGAAACCAAACATAAAACATATAGAGTATCAAACCGATACTCGAAACCAAACATAAAACATATAGAGTATCAAACCGATACTCGAAACCAAACATAAAACATATAGAGTATCAAACCGATACTCGAAACCAAACATAAAACATATAGAGTATCAAACCGATACTCGAAACCAAACATAAAACATATAGAGTATCAAACCGATACTCGAAACCAAACATAAAACATATAGAGTATCAAACCGATACTCGAAACCAAACATAAAACATATAGAGTATCAAACCGATACTCGAAACCAAACATAAAACATATAGAGTATCAAACCCTATACTCGAAACCAAACATAAAACATATAGAGTATCAAACCCTATACTATCAGGCTAGAGGCACACCTCGTTTCCTGAAACATATTCAAAACTCAAACAATATCAACTGATATATGAAAATCCTAAACCAGTAACCAGTACCGGTTACAGGACTGCCACCCAAGACCAAGCCATGGATAATATTAAGCTAGTTGTTTCAAAATACGAGGTTATGAAACCACTACAATATGATTCGTCACTTCCAATATGGTTGATAACCAATGCATCCAATACAGGCATGGGAGCCTGGGTAGGACAAGGAGAAACACCAGAAAACACCAGACCTGCTTTGCTTCATAGCAGATAATTCTCTAATGCCCAAATGAATTATGGTACAACTGACAAGGAAGCACTAGCGATAGTTGATGCACTGACGGCATTCCACCACATACTTGCAGGAAGCAAGTTTACTATCGTCACAGATCATCTACCTTTGACGTACCTTAAGACAAGCAGAACACCCACCACAAAACAGCTACAATGGTGAGGGTTCATTGGGAAATGCGATACTGAAATAGTATACAGATGAGGAAAATGAAACTATTTAGCAGATGTATTATCATGCCTTTATGATAAGAATGATGATTACCCACATACGGCAAATAATCCAACACAAGAAGACGATTCAAACATTTCCTCACCTATTTCATCCATTCTTTCTCGTGAAGAACTTACTATTGAACATGAAATGTCTCGATTCGAAGCCCTCACAGTTGAGCACATCGGTGCACATTCAGAATGTGGAAGCGACTGCGGCCTGAAGCAAGCATAGCTAGCTGCAAACTATTACAGAAATCGCGAACCCCTAAACGATTGGGGAGACCATCGAAGTCATACCAGTAGTAGGAGTGAGGAGGCACTTGAACATGCATTAATGAATTGGGCATTCTGCAACATATCCTTCTGCTCTGACCACGAGGCATTGAAAGCTAAGACTAAGATCTATGCCAGCTCCCGCTGCAGCAGCCCACCAGTTATCGAAACTCCACCTAACACCAAGAACGATCACAGTAATAGAGATACCCATTCACCAGGCCACCGCCTTCACATCCAAGTTGTAACCACCTCTCGGGAGATGCGGTAATCGTAGGGTTAACGGGCTTTGTTCTTTACCGAGGTGGTAACTAGCGAATCAAAGTCCGGAGGCTTTAGCCAAGGTTGTTGAATAGACTTCTTACTGTATCGCAACTACTGAAGTCTCCGAGATGTTGGGTAGGTCTTAAACTAAAGATTCTTGAAACGAACTGAAGAAAGTAACTGTTCAACCAAGTATATTGAAAACTCTGTCTGCCGAAGTCTGCTCCTTCTAACGAGAAGAATAGCAGTTCTTAAATACACTTCTTACGCTACTGGAAGCCTTGTTCTCATAACATATAAGACTTCGAAAACGGTAGTCTTGAAACCCAACATAAAACATATAGAGTATCAAACCGATACTCGAAACCAAACATAAAACATATAGAGTATCAAACTAATAATCGAAACCAAACATAAAACATATAGAGTATCAAACTCTATACTAGAAATCAAACATAAAACATATAGAGTATCAAACCCTATACTATCAGGCGAGAGGCACACCTCGTTTCCTGAAACAAATTCAAAACTCAAAGAGTATCAACTGATCCATGAAAATCCCAAACTAGTAACCAGTACCGGTTACACCCCGAAAACAAAATAAAACCCTTATTTCAAAACATAACAAGAAAATTCCTAATCCTCGCTATCATAATCAGAATTCAAATAAGGATCCTAAAAACCTCTATCAACTGGAAGTACATTTTGATAGCTCTCAAAACCATCCTTAGTAGGAGAATAACACATAGGAATAAACCCAGAAAATACCTTTGGAAACTCATCTCCTGATATGTTATCTGTCCACCATGCCTGAACCAAATACATCGCATGTTCTAATCCTTCCACCGGTTCCCCACTATTCTCACTTACTGGGTATTATTTCCAACTAACCAAGAACTGTTTCTTTCGATATCATTCCCGGTAATCGATGACTGATTGAACTTCCCATTCCTGTTCTTCGTTGATGGGAATAGGTGCCGGCTTTGCAAATGCTCATCCTGGAAATCGGAAATTGTCGTTAGGGTGGCAAGGTTTGACTACCGAGTAGTGGAACACTCCTTTCTTCCTTCGGTACATTCTAGCATCCATGCTAACCGTATAGCTTTGGGTGTGTTCGTCAAATTCGAGTACTGTAAAAGGACCTCGCCAGCGTGGCTGCAGTTTCTGAGATCTGCTAGATTCCGTTGCAAACTGGTCTCCAAAAACCATAATCCTTTCCCCAGTCTTGACAGGTTGGTGTGAGTTCCTCCTCTTAATTGCCACTCTGTTTTATCTTGCTCTAGCTAACCGTAACGCCTGGTATGCCACATTTCTGATCTCCTGGTATCGATTGTAGTAATCATCGGATGCGGGTACTGTGGTAGCATTGAATTTATAGGTATCGAGTAGTTGGTATTCTCGTCCATACACAGCCTTATATGGAGACATTCCAATTGTATCGGAGTGATCTGCATTGGAGTAAGCTGTTACTTCGGGGAGGGAGGTAAGCCAGTTGGTCTGGCGCGCATTCACAACATTCCTTAATGCTGTTTTCAGTTCTCAAATCTTCCTTTCTGCTTGTCCATTAGTCTGGTGGTGGCTAGGTGTAGCCATAATGTGTTCAACTCCTATCGTCTTCAATGTTTGTTTCCAAAACCAGGAGATGAACCGCGGATCAGCATCACTAACAATCGACGTAGGTATTCCATGAGGGGTGAAAATATGGTCAGGTAGTAATTCCATAGTCGTAATAGCAGTAGCGTTTACTGATGTTGGTATCAGCCAGCTGAATCCAACTGCTCTATCTACTACCACCAATACTGAATCATATCCTTTCAGCTTAGTAAAAGGACCTATGAAGTCGATAGCATAGCTTGAAAATATCTCAGAGGGAAAAGGAAGTGAGAGGGTGTTGCCTGTAGGTAATGTAGTCCTTTCTCGATTCAGTTGACATATGTCACATTGCTGAACATAGTCTTTGAAGTCCTTCCTCATCTCTGGCCAGTAGATGTATTCTGTTGTGTACCGGAGGTTTTGATCAGTGCTATGGTGTCCTTTATTATCTATCTCCCCTATCATAAGTTCTCTTAGCGTTTCTCCATTCACTCCATGAGCTTTTGGAATGTAAAGGCGATCTTCTCCTCCTCTTGTAGTATCGTAGAGTAGACCGTTGCGCATTCAGTAATATTGCATTGTTCCGTTTCGTGAAGTGAGGTTGGAATCCTTTGCTAACTGATAGATAGGGTTGTTTCTATATCCTTTAACCATCTGTTCTCTCCAAATGTTCTTCATATCATCCACTCCTTGGATGATATCCCTTTCATCCACCACTCTTTCTAATACCATTACTTCCTCCTCCTCTTCAGGTGTTTCATACACTTTGTAGAGCCCACGTTTCTCGTGAGGTAGGGAGGGTGGTTCCACTACCGGAACCTCATTCAGGTATGCGAGAGGTCCTGCATAGAGGGGCTCGTTATGGCAGTATTCAGGGTGCTCGGAGTTATGACATTCGGTAGGGGGTGTACCACAGCCAAAAGCCTTCTTGACACACTCTTTGATGGCTTGGATATCGAGGCGGGGGCGTGGCAAATGGGTATCTCTGTCGTTGTGATCCTCATTGGTATTAGGTGGAATTTCGATAACTGGTAGGCTGCTGCAGGGGGAGCCGGTGTAGATTTTAGTCTTTGGTTTCAATTCCTCGTGGTCAGGGCAGAAGGGTATGTTGTAGAATGCCCAATGCATTGATGCATGTTCAAGTTCCTCCTCACTCCTACCACTGGTATAACTTCAATGGTCTCCCCAATCGTTTAGGGTCTCGCTATTTCGGTAATCGTTTGCATCTAGTTGTGCTTGCTCCAGGCTGCAGTGGTTTCCGCATTCTGAGTGAGCACCGATGTGCTCAACTGTGAGGGCTTCGAATCGAGACATTTCGTGATCAATAGTAGATTCTTCGTAAGAAAGAAGGGATGAAATAGGTAAGGAACTAGGTAAATTGTCTTCTGATGTAGGATCGTTTGCAGTATGTGGGTAATCATCGCTCTTATCAAAAGGCGGGATAAAGTATCTGCTAAATAGTGCCACTTTCCTGGTTTGTACACTATTTCAGTATCATATTTTCCAATAAACCCTCGCCATTGTAGCTGTTTTTTGGTGGGTGTTTCGCTTGTCTTGAGGTACGTCAGAGGTAGGTGATCTGTGACGATAGTAAACTTGCTTCCTACAAGTATGTGATGAAATGCCGTCAGTGCATCGACTATCGGTAGGGCTTCCTTGTCAGTTGTGCCATAATTCATTTGGGCATTAGAGAATTTCCTGCTATGAAGTGAAGCAGGTCTGGCATTGTCTGGTATTTCTCCTTGTGCTACCCAGGCTCCCATGCCTGTGTTGGATGTATCGGTTATCAACCATATTGGAAGTGATGAATCATATTGTAGTGGTTTCATAACCTCGTATTTTGAAATAACTTGCTTAACATTATCCATGGCTTGGTCTTGGATGGCGGTCCACACAAATTCTGCAACTCCGGTGAGTTCCGTTAGGGGGGATGTAATGGTTGCAATGTGTGGCAAAAACTAGCTGATGTAGTTGACCATTCCTAGAAATTCCTGTAACTGTTTCTTAGTCTGTGGCGTAGTCCATTCTGCGATTTTCGCTATCTTTTCCGGTGCTGGTGAGAGCCCTTCATCATTGATAGCATGGCCTAATGCTTCTATACTTGTGGCGAAAAATTCCGATTTCTTTCTGCTTGCATAGAATCGAGCCTCCTTGAGCTTGTCGCAAATCAGAGATATGTGTTTCAAATGTTCAGACTCTGTATTGGAAAAAATGAGTATATTATCAATATATACCCACATGAATCATCGCAAGTAGTCCACGCATAAATCAGACATTATGCGGATGAAAGTGCCTGGAGCATTCAAATCTCCTTGTAGCATAACCTTGCTGACGAAACATCCAAATGGTGTTTTGAAAGCATTCTTGCTTACATCTTCTGGTTCCCCTCTTGTCTGAAAGTAGGCATCGCTAAGATCAATTTTACTGCGGTATCTTGCCCTAGCTAGGGCATTCAGGATCATCGTTTGGTTTGGAATGGTTTCAGCCTCTTTGATTGTGATTTCATTTCTCGCTGTGAGATCCACTAATGGCCTCATTCGTTTCTTGTCCTTTTTCTCTTGCGCAAACATGGGTGCTGCTGATGAAACTGCTTGTCGTTTGATAATTCCTGCTTTCTCTTTTTCCCTTAGCCATATACTCATATCTATTGCCCATAATTCCGGTATCGAGTAGGTAGGTAAAGAGCGCTGCTCCTTTCCTGGCTGGAGGTCAATCTTGTGATTTATCTTCCTTAGAGGCGGCAGGTTTTCTGGTATTTCCTCGGGAAACACTTCCAGGTGTTGGTCCATAACATCTTCAGTGCTAAGGACTACTGCTCGGATCATGCCACTAGTAGGTGCGCAAATAATTCGAACATTCTGTTTTGGAAACAGGATAGCTAATTTGCCACATTCGATTTGAGCTTGGTGTTCTAGGAAAGGCATTCCTATTAGTGTATCGTATTTTGCTAGGTTCCCAACCAACATCCTAGTCCCTGGTATGCTCAACTTTCCTGCTGATATGTTGACTGAACATTCTTTATGACCTTCGGATCGTGATCCTTTCATAGCTAGGTGTATTCTGATCGGTGTTTTCAATTCCTGACACGGAATTCTGTGCGTGGTCACAAAGGTAGCGCTAATTAGGTTTGCTCTTATTGATCTAGTATCAAACAGGACTCTGGCTTCTTTGCCATTGATGTGCATCATTCCTTCGAGAGCGTCATGGGGTTTGACCTTTGTTAGTCTAGCGGCCATTGTGATGATGTCTTCGTCTTCTTTCTCTATTTCCATACCATTGATAAACACTTTTTCCGCTAGTTGTTCTTGTTTTATTCTGTTGGAAATGACTTCTTTCTTCACCTTAGCCTTGCCCTTGCCTTTGCCTTTGTCATCTTTACTAGGACAGTCTCTTGCTAGATGTCCTTTACCTAAACAGGTATAGCAAAGACCTTTTTCTTTTCTTTTCTTAGGTTTGGAGTGGGGCTAGTTGCTGGCTTTCCGCTTGACCTCCTGTCCTTCTTGTTCGGAACTGAATTCTTTCGCTGGTTTTTCGAACCTTTCCTTCCCATAAGCACCAGTACTTTTTAGAGTAGCATCTATACTCTCCGCATTTTGTATAACTTCCATAACAGTGTCAGTTTCAGCATGCTGTAATTCCGCTTCTTGCCGTAGTCTAGGGTGCATGCTCTTGAAGAACTGTTGAATGAAGGCATAGTCACTTATGGTATTTGCAGGCAGGCATGATCGAATCATTAGCATATCGGTTGCTATAGTTGATATTCTCTGTATCTTGCCATTATACACTTGCGTGATTTCATGGAACTTGCGATAGGTATCATCTTTCTGTTTCGCAGATTGAAATCTTTCTCATAGGAATCCAACAAGGTCTTCTCTGGTCCTGTCTTCACAGAAATACTCTGCTGCTTGGAAAGCTGCTTCTTGAGCTCGTCCTTCAATATAGAGGATCCAATAGTTTCCTCCTCGAGCCACGCTAGTCTGTAGTCCATTAATCGATAGGTATAATTATACTGAATCATACCATCTATCGAACGCTTCTAGTTTGAGGTCATCTCCTCCACCGGTCAACTTACTGGGTGAAGGTCCTTTGATGCTGAGTTTAGCTGTAATAGCTGGGTTAGGCCTAGGTGTCGCTGGTCTTGGGACCTCTGGTGCCGGGACTCTGGACCCTGAGGGTCCTGCTTCAGAAGCCATGTCATCTGATCCTTTGTCACTATCGGAGCTATCGGGATCGTTGCTTGGTGGTGCTGGAGGTACCTGTATACCTGTAGGTTTTCTTGGGGATTCTGGGTACTCTCTGCAGGTAGTAGTTGATAGTTCCAGTGGTTGTTGTGATGATTCTGCTGTTGATTGCTCAGTAGCGTCTCTAGCTAACTGCCTAGCAGCTACTTCACTTGCTGCCTGCTCCACAGCTGGAGTCTTTGTAACCCATCCGTTGAAATATCTGGTGCGTGGTTGAGAACCTTTCTCAGGGGCCTTGCCCTTACTTGGTCCTGAAATGCCTTCTATCATGATAACTTGCTGAAGTTAAGAAAATGTAACCGCCTCTCGGGAGATGCAGTAATTGTAGGGTTAACGGGCTTTGTTCTGTACCGAGGTGGTAACTAGTGAATCAAAGTCCGTAGGCTTTAGCCACGGTTGTTGAATAGACTTCTTACTGTATCGCAACTACTGAACTCTCCGAGATGTTTGGTAGGTCTTAAACTAAAGATTCTTGAAGCCAACTGAAGAGAGTAACTATTCAACCAAGTATATTGAAAACTCTGGCTTCCGAAGTCTGCTCCTTCTAACGAGAAGCATAGCAGTTCTTAAATACACTTCTTAGGCTACTGGAAGCCTTCTTCTCATAACATCTAAGACTTCCAAAACGCTAGCCTTAAAACCAAACATAAAACATATAGAGTATCAAACCGATACTTGAAACCAAACATAAAACATATAGAGTATCAAACCAATACTTGAAACCAAACATAAAACATATAGAGTATCAAACTCTATACTATAAACCAAACATAAAACATATAGAGTATCAAACCCTATACTATCAGGCTAGAGGCACACCTCGTTTCCTGGACAAATTCAAAACTCAAACAGTATCAACTGATACATGAAAATCCCAAACCAGTAACCAGTACCGGTTACACGAGCCATCAAAGAGTGTGTCAAGAAGGTATTAGGATGTGGCGCTACCACTACTAAAGGTTACCATCCAGAGCATCCTCAAAATGAGCCCCTCTATAGAGGATCCCTCGCATACTTTATCAAAGTTCCGGTAGTAGAATCACCCTCCCTACCTCCTGAGAAACGTGAGCTCTACAAAGTTTATCAGACACCTGATGAGGAAGAAGAGGTAAGGTATTAGAAAGGGTGGTGGATGAAAGGGATATCATTCAAGGAGTGGATGATATGAAAAACATTTGGAGGGAACTGATGATCAAAGGATATAGGGACAACACTATCTACCAGCTAGCAAAGGATTCCAACCACACCTCACGAAACGGAAGGCTGCAATATTACCACATAAGTAACGGTCTATTCTACGCCACTATAAGAGGAGGAGAAGATTGCCTTTACATTCCGAAGGGTCATGCAATGAATGGAGAAACACTAAGAGAACTGATAATAGGGGAGATACATAATAAAGGCCACTGTAGCACGGATCACAACCTCTGGTACGCAATGGAATACATCTTCTGGCCGAAGATGAGGAACGATTTCAAAGACTATGTCCCGCAATGTGACATATGTCAAATGAATCGAGAAAAGACTGCATTACCTACCGGCAATACCCTTTCGCTCCCCTTTCCCGATAAGATATTATCGAGCTATGCTATCGACTTCATGGGTCTTTTCACTAAGCAGCGAGGATATGATTCTGTATTGGTCGGAGTAGATAGAGCAGCTGGTTTCCGCTGACTGATACCAAGATCAGTAAACGATACTGCAATTTCGACAATGGAATTACTCCGGCACCATATATTCACCTCTCATAGAATACCTGCGTCGATGGTTAGTGATGCTAACCCACAGTTCACCTCCCGGTTTTGGAAACAAACATTGAAGATGATAGGAGTCGAACACATTATAGCTATGCCCGGCCACCACTAGACCAATAGACAAGTGGAAAGAAAGCTTTGAGAACTGAAAACAGCATTAAGAAATGTTATTAATGCATGCCGGTCCAATCAGCTTACCTCCCTCTCTGAAGTGACAGCTTACTCCAATGGAGGTCACTCAGATAATATTGGAATATCCCCATACAAAGCTATGTATGGACAAGAATACCAACTGCTTGATACCTATAAAGACAATACTACAACAGTACCTGCATCCATTGATTACTACAATCGACATCAAGAAATCAGAAATGCGGCATACCAAGCGTTACGGTTGGCTAGAGCAAGATCAAACAAAGTGGCAGCTAAAAAGAGGCGCTCACACAAACCTGTCGAGATTGGGGAAAAGATTATGGTTTTTGGGGACCAGTTTGTGACGGAATCTGGCGGATCTCAGAAATTGCAGCCATGCTGGCGAGGCCCTTTTACAGTACTCAAATTTGACTAACATACCCAGAACTATACGGTTAGCATGGATGCAAGAATGTACCGGAGAAAGAAAGGAGTATTCTACTGTTCGGTAGTCAAACCTTAGCACCCTAATCATGATTTACGATTCCCAGGACGGGCATTCCCAAAGGCGGCACCCATTCTCATCATCAAAGAACAGGACTGGGAAGTGCAATCAGTCATCGATTACAGGGAACGATATAGAAAGGGATAGTTCTTAGTTAGTTGGGAAGGATACCCAGCAAGCAAGAAAAGTTGGGAACCTGTGGAAGGATTAGAACATGCGATGGATTTAGTTCAGGCATAGTGGACAGATAACATACCAGGAGATGAATTTCCTACAGTATTTTCTGGGTTTATTCATATGTATTATTCTCCTACTAAGGATGGCTTTGAAAGCTATTCTGATGTACCCCCGGTTGATAAAGAATTTTGGGATCCTTATTTGAATTCTGATTACGATAGCGAGGATTGAAGATTTTCTTGTTATATTTTGAAATAAGGGTTTTATTTTGTTTTTGGGTGTAACCGCTACTGGTTACTGGTTTAGGATTTTCAGGTATCAGTTGATACTGTTTGTGTTTTGAATTAAGTTTCAGGATACCAGGTATGCCTCTAGCCTGATAGTCTAAGGTTTGATACTCTATATGTTTTATATTTAGTTTCGAGTATCGTTTTGATACTCTATATATTTTATATTTCGTTTCGAGTATTGGTTTGATACTCTATATGTTTTATGTTTGGTTTTGAGTATAAGGTTTGATACTCTATATGTTTTATGTTTGGTTTCGAGTATCAGTTTGATACTCTATATGTTTTATGTTTGGTTTTATGGCTACTGATTCGGAGCCTTATATGTTATGAGAACAAGGCTCCTGGTAGCCTAGGAAGAGTATTTAAGAACTGCTACTTTTCATGTTGGAAAGGGCAGACTTCGGCAGAGAGAGCTTTCAATATACATGGTTGAACAGTTACTCTCTTCAGTTCGCTTCAAAAATCTTTAGTTTGAGACCTACCAAACATCTCGGAGACTTCAGTATTTGCAATACAGTAAGAAGTCTATTCAACAACCTTGGCTAAAGTCTCCGAACTTTGATTCGCTAGTTACCACCTTGGTACTGAACAAAGCCCGTTAATTCCATGATTACCACATCTCTGGAGAGGTGGTTACAGCGGCTGGTATTTTCCAGGAAAATATATATTGCTGCAAGTATGGTTAAAGACATGAACTTACTCCTACCAATTACCATCGGTGGTCGCAAGATCTTTAAGCCTTTCGGGAAATTGCACAGGCATTTCAGATCATCCCACAACTGGAAGAGGAGCCTCCTGCGAACCCAGCTCCACACTATGCTTCTTGGGAAGAACGTCAGGTAAAAGCTAAGGTTATGATATTTACCTCTTGTGGTCTAGCAACCCGTCACCAGATGAGTCTTGCCATAGAACCCTGGGATATGTGGCAAACCTTAAAAGTGAAATATGACTCTGCCGCCTCAAGAGCAGGATGATTTGCCTTGAGAGGACGCTTTAACTGCCTTATTTTATCTCTGTTTATGTAATCGCCTCTCGGGAGATGCGGTAATCAAAGGGTTAATAGGCTTTGTTCTGTACTAAGGTGGTAATTAACAAATCAAAGTCCGTAGACTTTAGCCAAGGTTATTGAATAGAGTTGCTACTATATCACAACTACTGAAGTCTCTGAGATGTTTCGTAGGTCTCAAACTAAAGATTTTTGAAGCGAACTGGAGAGAGTAACTGTTCAACTAAGTATATTGAAAACTCTGTCTGCCGAAGTCTGCCTTTTCTAACGTGAAGAATAGCAGTTCTGAAATACACTTCTTAGGCTACTGGAAGCCTTGTTCTCATAACATATGAGACTCCAAAATGGTAGCATTGAAACCAAATATAAAACATATAGAGTATCAAACTGATACTTAAAACCAAACATAAAACATATAGAGTATGAAAGCGATACTCGAAACCAAACATAAAACGTATAGAGTATCAAACTGATACTCGAAACCAAATATAAAACATACAGAGTATTAAACCGATACTCGAAACCAAACATAAAACATATAGAGTATCAAACTCTATACTTTCAGGCTAGAGGCACACCTCATTTCCTGAAACAATTTCAAAGCACAATCAGTATCAAATGAGACCTAAAATCTTCAACCCGTAACCTGTACCAGTTACACCCCGAAAATAAAACAAAACTCTTATTTCAAAAAATAATAACAAAATCCCAAATCATCGCTATCATAATCAGAATTCAAATAAGGATCCTGAAAACCTTCATCAACTGGGGGTACAACTGAATAGCTCTCAAAGCCATCCTCAGTAGGAGATTAACACATAGGAATAAACCAAGAAAATACCGCAGAAAACTCATCTCCTAGCATGTTATCAGTCCACCATGCCTGAATCAAATCCATCGCATGTTCTAATCCTTCCACCAGTTCCCAATGACTCGCGCTTGCTAAATATCCTTTCCAACTAACCAAGAACTGTCTCTTTCTATATCGTTCCATATAATCGAGGACTGATTGAACTTCCCCTTCCTGTTCTTCATTGATAAGGATAGGTAGAGGTTTCCCAAATACTTGGCGTGGGAACCAAAAATCGCCATTAGGGTGGTAAGGTTTGACTACCGAACAGTGGAATACTCCTTTCTTCCTTCAGTACATTCTTGAATCCATGCTAACCATATAGTTCTGGGTGTGTTCGTCAAATTCGAGTACTGTAAAAGGGCCTCACCAATGTGGTTGTAATTTCCAAGATCTGCTGGATTCTATCGCAAACTGGTCTCCAAAAACTATAATCCTTTCCCCAATCTCGACAGCTTTGTGTGAGTTCCTCCTCTTAGCTGCCACTCTGTTTGATCTTGCTCTAGCCAACCGCAACGCTTGGTATGCAGCATTTCTGATATCTTGGTGACGATTGTAGTAATCATCGAATGCAGGTACAGTTGTAGCATGGACTTTATAGGTATCGAGCAGTTGGTATTTTTGTCCATACACAGCTTTGTAAGGGGACTTTTTAATAGTATTGGAGTGACCTGCATTGGAGTAAGCTGTTACTTCAGGGAGGGAGGTCAGCTAGTTGATCTGGCATGCATTAACAAGATTCCTTAATGCTGTTTTCAGTTCTTGAATCTTTCTTTCCGCTTGTCTATTGGTCTGGTGGTGGCCAGGCATAGCCATAATATGTTCAACTCCCATAGTCTTCAATGTTTGTTTCCAAAACCGGGAGGTGAACTGAGAGTCTGCATCACTAACAATTGACGTAGGTATTCTATGAGGGGTAAAGATGTGGTGCCAGAGTAATTCCATTGTCGAAATCGCAGTAGGGTTCACTGATGTTGGTATCAGTCAGCTGAAACTAACCACTCTATCCACTACCACCAATACTGAATCATGTCCTCTCCCTTTAGTGAAAGGATCCATGAAATCAATACCGTAGCTGGAAAATATCTCGGAGGGAAAGAGTAGCGAAAGGGTGTTGCCAGTAGGTAATGTAGTACTTTCCTGATTCAGTTGACATCTGTCACATTGCTGGACCTAGTCTTTGAAGTGCTTCCTCATCTCTGGCCAGTAGATGTATTCCGTTGTGAATCGTAGGTTTCGATCAGTGCTACAGTGTCTTTTATTATGTATCTCCCCTATTATCAGTTCTTTTAGTGTTTCTTCATTTACTCCATGTCCCTTCCGAATGTAAAGGCAATCTTCTACTCTTCTTATAGTGGCGTAGAGTAGACCATTACGTATGTTGTAATATTGCATCATTCCATTTCGTGAAGTGTACTTGGAATCCTTCACTAGCTGGTAGATAAGGTCACTCCTATATCCTTTAATCATCTGTTCCCTCCAAATGTTGTTCATATCATCCACTCCTGGAATGATATTCCCTCTCATCTACCACCCTTTCTAATACCGTTACCTCTTCCTCCTCATCAGGTATCTCATAAACCTTGTAGAGCTCATGTTTCTCGTGAGGTAGGGAGGGAGGTTCCACTACTGGAACTTTGTTTAGGTATGCGAGAGGTCCTCCATAGAGGGGCTCACTTTGGGAATGCTCACAGTACTCAGGATTGTAACTTTTGGTAACAGGTGAGCCACATCCTAATGCCTTTTTGACACACTTCTTGATGACTCGGATATCGAGGCAGGGGCGTGGTGAATGGGTATCTCTATCACTATGATCATCATTGGTATTAGGTAGAGTTTTGATAACTGGTGGGCTGCTGCAGGGAGAGCCAGTGTAGATCTTAGTCTTAGGTTTCAATTTCTTGTGGTCAGGGCAGAAGGATATGTTGCAGAATGCCCAATGCATTGATGCATGTTCAAGTTCCTCCTCACTCCTACCACTGGTATAACTGATGGTCTCCCCAATTATTCAGAGGTTTGCTATTTCTGTAATTGTCTCCATTTAGCTGTGCTTGTTCCAGGCTGCAGTCGCTTCCACATTCTGAATGAGCACCGATGTGCTCAACTGTGAGGGCTTCGCACTGAGACATTTCACCTTCGATAGTAGGTTCTTCACAAGAAAGGAAGGTTGAAATCGGAGAGGAAGTAGGTGAATTGTCTTCTGGTATGGGATCGTTTGCAGTATGAGGGTAGTCATCATTTTCATCAAGAAGATGGGATAACGCATCTGCTAAATAGTTTCATTTTCCCAGTGTATACACTTTCTCAGTGTCGGATTTTTCAATGAATCCTCTCCTTTGCAGTTGTTTTTTGGTGGGTGTTTTGCTTGTTTTGAGATACGTCAGAGGTAGATGATCTGTAATGATAGTAAACTTGCTTCCTGCAAGTATGTGATGCAATGCCGTCCATGCATCCACTATCGCTAGTGCTTCCTGGTTGGTTGTGCCATAATTCATTTGGGCATTAGAGAATTTCCTGCTATGAAGTGAAGCTGGTCTGACATTCTCGCGGGTTTCTCCTTGTCCTACCCATGCTCCTACCCCTGTGTTGAATGCAGTAGTTATTAGCTATATTGGAAGTGACGAATCATATTATAATGGTTTCAGAACCTCGTGTTTTGAAACACTTCGCATAACATTTTCCATGGCTTGGTCTTGGGTGGTAGTCCATACAAATTTTGCCGGTCTAGTGAGTTCCATTAAGGGTGATGTAATAGTTGCATTGTCTGGCAAAAACTGACTGTTGTAGTTGACCGTTCCTAGAAATTCCTGCAACAGTTTCTTTGTCGGTGGTGTTGTCCATTCTTCGATTTTCGCTATCTTTTCCAGTACTGGTAAGAGTCCTTAATTATTGATAACATGGCTTAACACTTCTAGACTGGTGGTGAAAAATTCTGATTTCTTTCTGCTTGCATAGAATTGGGCCTCCTTTAGCTTATCGGAAATCCGGGATATGTGTTTCAAATGTTCAGACTCTGTATCGGAAAAAACAAGTATATCATCAATATACACCCTCCTGAAGCATCCTATGTAGTCAGTGAATAAATCGGACATTATGCGCATGAAGGTCTCTGGAGCATTCATGTCTCCTTGTAGCATAAACCTGCTGACAAAACATCCAAAGGGTGTTTTGAATGCATTCTTGCTCACATCCTGTAGTTCCACTCTTGTTTCAAAATAGGCATCACTAAGATCGATTTTGCTGCGGTATCTTGCCCTTGTGAAGGCATTCAGGATCATCATTTGGTTTAGAATGGTCTCAACCTCTTTAATTGTAATCTCATTCCTGGCCGTGAGGTCCACCAATGGCCGGATTCGTTTCATGTCCTTTTTCTCTCGTGCAACCATGGGTGCTGCTGTTACGATCCCTAACCGGTATCAGTTCTCAGCGACGGGTGGACGATACTTCTCTCTTTCTCTCTCGACGATAGTTCTTAGGCCGTTGCCTACGATAAGGTGGGAGAGACTCTCGTGTCTCTAGTCCTTATCGCCTATCGTACTCTTTCTTCAACT
>JACCEG010000051.1:372632-417759 GCA_014065205.1 Tuber brumale
GGGGGGGGGGGGAGGATCGCTTCTCGGGGAAGAAGTGCCCCAGGAGGGCTTTGTTGATCTCGTCGGGGGTTTCGGCCCCCGGAATCTGCGGGAATCGGTCTGGTGGTTTTCCGAACGCGAACCTTTTCGCCGTCCAGAGGGTCTGGGGGTTGGCTGTCTGCAGGAAGTTTTTCCAGTACTCGTTCTTGGCCTTTTTGATAGCCTTGAAGTACAGGAGGCGCGCTTTCCTGCATAGCTCTTTAGAGGATGGAAGGGGGTCCCTCCGGGCCGCCCGGACGGAGGAGTGGAAGGCCGATCTTTGTGTGGTCAGGTTGGGGGTCCACCACGGTTTTGACCTGTGGGAGGGTCTCTTATCCGGGGTGCGACCTTTGAGTTGGGACCTTACCCTGTCCAGGGCCGTGTCAAACCAGATTGACAGCGTCCTTGGCGTAGGTAGCTGGGGAGGGGGTTGAAACGTCATTTCTTTCAGGCCTTCCTCGAGGGCGGGCCAGTCGGTCTTCGTCCACGACAGAGCAGGGGGAGGGGGGCGAGCCAGGGCTCCTGAGAGTGTGATAAGGATCGGGACATGGTCTGACCCTGTAGGGGGGAGGGGCGTGTCCCAGGAACGGAAGTTGGGGGAGAGGGGGCCGTTGGCGAACGCCAAGTCTATCACGGAGGGACGGAGGTTTGAATCAAAGGGGAAATAGGTGAGGGTACCGGGGACATTCAGTAGGCAGAAGCCTTCACCGGCAGCCTTTTCAAAAAACGGGGAGGATGCCCCCAGGTCTTGGATCGAGAAGATACGGCCTGGGTCAGCTGAGGGGTGGTGGATGTTGAAATCTCCGACGACCAGCGTGGGGGAAGACGTGTGAGGAAACGCAGCAACAGGCGAGATGGTCCTTTTAAAGGGGGAACCGTCCCAGGTGCTGTAAAGGTTTATCACGCGAAACTTGGTTGTAAAGGAATCAAAAAATCCAACTGACGAAAAGAAATCCATCGCCATCCAGTCTCTTGCTTCAGAAAAAACGGGAAGAACTGAGAACTGTCGCGTGGCCGGGAGGTTGAGATAGCTTGCCACTCTGGGCTGGCCACCGTTGGGGCAGGGAGGCAAAAAAGATGTAAAGTTTGCGAACGCAGGGGGTTTGCCCCTATACAATGGGGGGTCTTGGAGGGCAACAAGGGTGGGGGGGGAATCCAGCAGAGAAAAGGAATTAAATAAGGAGAGAAACACATCCCAGCTTCCCAAGCAGTTGTGTTGCAGAACGGAGATAAAGTTATTGGAGTCCGTCGCCAGCACGGAACTCACAGGAGAGGGAAGACCAACCATTACACGCCTTGCGGCGTCTCAGGTTGTGGGACAGGAGTGGGAGTTGCCTGCCACGCGGGATTCGGCAGGGCACCTCCTTGGGGTTTCNTCGTTCTTGGCCTTTTTGATAGCCTTGAAGTACAGGAGGCGCGCTCTCCTGCACAGCTCTTTAGAGGATGGAAGGGGGTCCCTCCGGGCCGCCCGGACGGAGGAGTGGAAGGCCGATCTTTGTGTCGTCAGGTTGGGGGTCCACCACGGTTTTGACCTGTGGGAGGGTCTCTTGTCCGGGGTGCGACCTTTGAGTTGGGACCTTACCCTGTCCAGGGCCGTGTCAAACCAGATTGACAGCGTCCTAGGCGTAGGGAGCTGGGGAGGGGGTTGAAACGTCATTTCTTTCAGGCCTTCCTCGAGGGCGGGCCAGTCGGTCTTCGTCCACGACGGAGCAGGGGGAGGGGGGCGAGCCAGAGCTCCTGAGAGTGTGATAAGGATCGGGACATGGTCTGACCCCAACTAACTACCAGGCTCTACCAGCCTCCTTTTATAGTCCTTCACTCAACCTGCTTAGAAATCAAAACAACTATGAGTCATAATCGTGACTCATGAAAAACATCATATGACCGCATCATTGGTCATGTGCGTAAACCACATGACCTCTAAACAGGTCATGTTTGTGAAAGTAAACCAAACTGCGCAGCCCCCTTGGCCTCGTGCGCTGCCCCCATGACCTC
The DNA here is from genome assembly GCA_014065205.1 of Tuber brumale. NCBI lineage: Eukaryota > Fungi > Ascomycota > Pezizomycetes > Pezizales > Tuberaceae > Tuber > Tuber brumale. The sequence goes on from JACCEG010000051.1 coordinate 374,646, forward strand.
TTAACAGGTCATGTGTGTAAAAGTAAATCAAAACCAATATAACAAATGAAACCCCATCACGAATATCCTCGTCATGGTGCAGAACCATCTGCTTCCACTACTTGCCACAAACGTCTCCTTCCACTATCTGCCACAGAACTGTGACAATAGCTCCCCTCTCCCCACAGCCTAAGTCCCTTTAGGCCATCGGGAACTCATCCTCCTCTTCTGATCCTGCTGTCTGCAGAATATTACGTCCTATCCGACGCATCCAACTATTGCTTTCTTTCTGCAGGTTTTCCAACCTTGGGGGTCTCATATCCCTCCTCTTTAGTTGGGATTCTGTCTTCCCGACATTGTATTCCGCCACACTTGCCCTGACCTGTTGAGCCGTTACCGCTCTTGCCAGCTGCGCGTTCTTTTTCTCCCATTCCCTTGCCTTCAGCTCCCACATCACGGCCAGACCTTTGTAGAGTCCCATTTCTACTTCCGCCATCTTCTTTTGTTCGCTGATCGTAATCAGCTCCCTCTGCAGGCTTTCCACCGTATCCTCTTGCGTTGCCGATGAGCTCGGCGCTGGTGCTGGGCCCGGTTCCCAGGTGAATTTCTTGGATTTTTTGGCCCCCCTCCCAGGAGGTTTTGTCCCCGAAACCTTGTCTTTGTTGCCTAGCGGAGGTGATGCCGGTGGTGTCCTGTCCCTTTTCTTGGCAAAAGGGTTGGTTCCCATTTTCTCTGTGTAGTGGGTGGGGCACCCATCGTCGTAGCACTGTGTCCATGACAGACATGCGCGTGCTTTCTCTTCTTGCATTTCCTTCGTCTTCCTGATCGGTAGGTCCACGAGTTGGACCCAATTGTCTTGTGCGATGTCCTCCTCCTTTGGAGCCGCCAATGGGCACAGGTCTGGGCTGGTCGCGGGAAACTGCTTTCCCCGGATAGCGTTGGTGGAATTGCCCGACGGCATCTTGAGCGTTGGTGAAGTTGGTGGCTGGATACCACTCTTGATCGTGTTCTTCCGAATAGCCGGTCCACTTGGCTCGGTATTGAAGTTTGTTGCGGTATATTCTCGAGTCGATGATTTTCTCGCCTTCGTATTCGTCTTCGCCCTCGATCTCGATGGCCAGTGGAGGGTGTTTCTTTTGAGAGGTAAAAGCGTTTTCTTGTTAGGTTTCAAGGAGACTGATGTGGAATGTAGGATGAGTGTTGTTCATCGAGCGTGGGAGGTCGAGTTTATATGCTCTGAGTCCGATACGTTCGATGATCCTGAATGGTCCTAATTTCTTGTAGTCCACTTTCCTTGATGGTCTGGTGGTCCGTATATTCCTTGGTATCAACCACACCTTATCGTTGACTTGAATGTTAGGATCGGGTTTTCAGTGTCGATCGCCGTATTCCTTCTGTCGTTCTTGTGCATGACATATTTCTTCTCTTAATATGTCATGCAGCTTCTGCATATCCTTCGTATGAATCGCCTGTACCGGTATGTCATATTTTGCTGGTTCGTATATCGGGTCATATCCATAGTTCGCAAAAAAGGGTGTCGTCGTGCTTGTTTCTTGTCTTCCGTTGTTGTATGCGAATTCGGCTGTTGCTAGCATCTCTGCCCAATCGTCTTGTTGATAATTGACGTATGCTCGTAGATATTGTTCCAATATCGCATTGGTCCCTTCTGTTTGTCCGTTGGTCTGCGGGTGAAATGCCGTGCTCAGTTTCCTCTCGATATGCCATTGTCGTGTGATTTCTTTCCAGATATTTGCCGTGAATAGTGATCCTCTGTCTGATATGATATCTTTCGGTAGTCCATGAATTCTGAACACCTGATCTTTGAACAGGTGGAAAAATTGTTTTGTGTCCATGTCCGTTCTGCATGGTATAAAGTGGGCCATTTTCGCCAGGCGATCGATAACGACCCATATTGCGTCATAACCGTTCGATTCCGGAAGTCCAGTTATAAAATCCATAGCAATAGATTGCCATGGCCTTGCAGGAGGTGCGATAGGTTTTAGCAATCCGTATGGCGCGTGACGTATTGTCTTCATCCTTTGGCATATCTCGCAATTCTTGACATATCGTTTGACGTCATCCCTTATCATTGGCCAATAGTATGATCTCCTGATCAATTCTGTGATTTTGGCCGTTCCTCCCTGTCCAGATTGAGGTATATCGTGGTTTCTTCATATCGTTTCCATTCGGAGTGGTTTGTCTTTTGGAATCCTTATCTTTCCGTCGTACCCAAGATATCCCTCTTTTTCTTCCTATAGCCCCAATGCTATTCCCTTCATCTCTTTTTGCTTTTCGTTTAAAGCTTTCCTGATCGCTTGTATCTCCTTGTCTTTCTCCATCGTTTTTCGTATACATTCTGTATAGTTGTTGTTGGCCAGTGTTGCTGTTTCCATTTCGTTGATTGCCTCGTTTCTCCCGTTTCCCTTTTCTTCTTCCTCGAAGTATCTTTCTTTCAGTAGAAGGATCCTTTTCCTTTGCAGGATCCGTTCGTCGTCTTTGGTTGGCATATCCTCGTGTCTTCTGGTGAGGGCATCTGGTTGTCCTCCTTGCTTTCCTGGTCGATATTCGATTTTGATGTAGTACTGCGATAGTGTTTCGCTCCACCTTGCTTGTCGTTGGTTGAGTTCCTTTGTAGTGGTGAAAGCGAGAAGATTTTTGTGGTTGGTTACCGCCTTGATATCGTGTTCAGCTCCTAAGGCATACTTTCTCCATGCCTTGAGGGCTTGCACTATCGCTAACAGTTCTTTGTCGTGGACGTCGTAGTTGCACTCGCCCTTCGTCCTTGTTTTGGATCGAAATGCCCCCGGTTGCCATAGTTTGTTGTCTCCTCATTGTGATAGGATTCCCCAACAGACGTAATTGGATGCATCTGTTTCTATCATGATCGGTAGTTTCGGGTCGAAATGTCGGAGTATCGCTGCGGTGGCGAATCAGTTTCTTAATCCGTCGAATACTGTTTGTTGTCGGTCGGTCCAACTCCATTTGGTATCCATCTTGGTTGTTTCGTATAGTGGTTTAGCCACTCTGCTGAATCCTTCGATGAATCTGCGATAAAAGTTACAGAAGCCTAGGAAGCTCTGTACTCCTTTTACGCTTTTCGGCGGTTTCCATTTTTCGATTGCCTCCGTCTTGACGGGGTCGGTCCTTATTCCCTCGGGGTTGATGATAAACCCTAAATATTCTGTTTCTTGCTGATGAAATTCGCATTTCGTGGGTTTGAGTTTGACTTTTGCTTCCCTTAGGGCTTGCATAACGTTCCAGATATCCTTTCGATGTTGTTCCATAGTCCTCGAATATATGAGAATATCGTCCAGGTAGACGATGCAGCATATATCCAGGAATTTGCAGAGTTTCGTGTTGATGCATTGTTGGAAGGTTGCCGGGGCGTTCGCCAATCCGAATGGCATTACCAGGTATTCGTATAGCCCGTATCTTGTCCGCAATGCCGTCTTCCATTCATCTCGTTCGGATATTCGGATGTTGTGATAGGCATCCTTGACGTCTAACTTCTTGTAGTATTGGGCCTTTCCCAATCTATCCAATGCTTCATCGATCAGCGGCAATGGATATCGATCTTCCTGGGTGACTGCATTCAGTCCTCGAAATTCCACGCCTAGTCTGAGCTTTCCGACCTTCTTATTGACGAATGATATTGGTGCTCCTGCTGATGATGAGGATGGCCTTATCCATCCTCTTTCCAGGTTTTGCTGTAGGTAGTCTCTTAGAGCCTTCAACTCTTCTTCCCTCAAGGAGTAAAGTTTCATGAACGGTGCTCTTCCCACCAGGTCGATCTTTTGGTCTTCTTCGCGATGCTCTGGCAGGTCCGTCCTTTCTCCTTCTTCGAACGTATCTAAGAAGTCATGGTATTCGCTCGGTACCAGCTGTCTTAGTCTCGTTTTCTTCTTTGTTGCTTCTTGTCGTACTGCCAATCTGATACTGATCGTTGAGGCCTCGGCCATTGTCGGGCCACCTTCTTCTTGATCTCATTTGAGAATACCGGTTTGTTCTCCCTTTCAATACATCTTTTCAAAGGTCATTGCTGATATAAAGTTGATATCGACGTGTCGTTCATCGGGTTCGTTAGGCGTAGTTCTTCCACTGCTGCCAAATCCTTGCTGTTGTCTTTCTGTTCCTTCGAGGCTGTCTACTTCTCGTAGTCCTCGGTTGTCGATCTTTTTGACAATCAACTATGTGATTCTATCGCCTTTCTTAACTTCACAGTCCTCTTCTTTCAGGTTTATCAAAAGGACTTTGATTTCTCCACAATAGTGGGCGTCTATCACCGCCGCACCTGTGGTTAGGCCATATCTGGTCGCTAATCCACTTCGTGGGGCCAATTCGTCCGTAGGTACTATCGGGTAGTCCTATTGCTATTTCTGTCTTTATCATCGCTTGCCCTTTGGCCGGGAAGATAGCTTCTTGAATGCTGTACAAGTCGTGTCCAGCGGCTTCCTTCGACCCTTTGGGCGGTACTTTTGCCGTGGGATCCAGTCGTTGGATCCGGATCTCCTCTGATCCACTTCGGGTTGCGGTGATTCAGCTGTATTCATTTTCCCATCGAGCCAGTCCGGTAGGGACTGTCTTGACCTTTGGTAATTTGATGATGCATACCTGGGTACACCTTTCGCTTCCGAAGTTGATTTGTGTTTTTTCCCAATTGATATCGGGATTGTGTTTCCTTAGCCATGGTATTCCTAGGATAGCAGTATCTTTGACCATATTTGCCACCTGGAATATTATCCTTTCCTGGTGCTGTCCTATCTCCATGGCTATTTCTGCGATGTGAGTAATGGGGCCCGCTTTACTTTTTTCCCCATTAACCACATAAATGTCTCTTGGTCTGTCGATTTTCCTTAGGGGTATCCGGTGGGTGTTGCAGAATTTTCTGTCGATAAAATCCTCTGTTGCTCCCGAGTCGACCATCGCATTGGTTTCGGTAATTCCGTTTTTTGTGAGTATTTTGATTTTTATCATCATCTGGTCCGAGTCGTCGTCGTTGTTGTCCGTGGTGTTGATTTGTGCCATGTAGTTCGTTGCCGGCGATATGTGTATAATCCTAGTGGGTTTGATGTGTTGGTCGTCCCTCAGACCACTTCTTACTGGGGACTGTTGTCATTTAAAGTCTCCTCCATTTCAGCCGCTGCCTGGCTCTGCATCTCACGGATATTGGCGTTCTTATCCGAGCATTCCGCCACTCGATGCCCCTCTTTCCCACAGTGGAAGCACAGGTTGTTGTCTCTGCGCTTCCGGAATTCCTCCGGTATCAACCTTGCGAGGTTTGACCGAAACTGTCTCATGCTTTGTCCAAATCTCTGTCCGGGTCTTTGCAATCGTTGTCTTGACCCTCGGATCGCATCCACATCCATGGCTTCTCCTCCTTGTATTGTTGTTCTCGTTCCGGATATTCCGTTCTGCTGACTCGCCGGTCTCGTTCTGCTGCTCCTTACCTGATTCTTGTTGTTTTCAAGCTGCGCGAACCATTGGGCGAGGTCCTCTATTGTGTTGAATGTGCGATCCGTATTGGTCCATGCTTCAAGCAATTCCTCATGAATTCCTCCCTGGAGTTGCCGCTGCAAGGTAGATGCATCGTACTCGTCATCTGGGGCCAAGAGTTGCATATGGTGCCAGAATTCGATGACCATGTTTTTTCCTTGTACCATCTTTTCGATTTCGTTCCTCGCACTTTGTCGCTTGTCTTTGTCAGTGAACTGAGCCTTGAAGTCTCTCGCGAATTCTTCCCATTAATGCCAAACTTTGGGGTTCGTCCCTTCCACTATCGGAGTAATCCATTTCTCTGCCGTTCCCCTTAATAAGGTTTTCACATATCTGATTTTTTTGTCTTGGTGTTCGTCGGTCCATTCTTTGGCTTCATAGTACAACTTAAGTAGTACGATGAAGCCTTTGAGCTTGGTCGGCTCTCTGTCGAATCTGTCGGGATTTCTGAGCCTAAGCTCTTCCGCTCTTGGTGTTGGTCTTAGCCCCGCCACCTTATGTTCCAGTTGTTCTCCCGTCATGCTCAGCACATTCAATGGTGCTGGTGGTACGGCTGGGGCTGCTCCTGCCCCTTCTGCGTTCTGTTCTGCTTCCATGTTGTTGGGTGTCACTGGTGAGATGCAACCAAATGTTAGATATCCTACCTATCTCTTGTATCTTGAGGTACCGCTGCGACAGGCAACAACTTCTTAGTTAGTCGTCAAGCAAGATGTAATACTTCTCTGAGATCGTATATGTCCTTGACCGATTCTGATTCTCTATCGGGACTGTGATTATTATTCTTGGACCAATGTCTACGTTCCTTGCTTGAACGCTAATAATCAGATCTTATCTCGATAGACTCGTGAGGTGATAGAATAGATTCTATTCTTAATAGTATAGGTAAGAAAGTATAATAGGTGGTTGCATAAAGAACTAACTACCAGGCTCTACCGGCCTCCTTTTATAGTCCTTCACTCAACCTGCTTATAAATCAAAACAACTATGAGTCATAATCGTGACTCATGGAAAAAACATCATATGACCGCATCATTGGTCATGTGCGTAAACCACATGACCTCTAAACAGGTCATGTGTGTGAAAGTAAACCAAACTGCGTAGCCCCCTTGGCCTCGTGCGCTGCCCCCATGACCTCTTAATAGGTCATGTGCATGAAAGTAAACCAAACTGCGCAGCCCCCTTGGCCTCGTGCGCTGCCCCCATGACCTCTTAATAGGTCATGTGCGTGAAAGTAAATCAAAACCAAGATAACAAATGAAACCCCATGATGAATATCCTCGTCATGGTGCAGAACCATCTCCTTGCACTACTTGCCACAAATGTCTCCTTCCACTATCTGCCACAGAACTGTGACAAATGCCCCCAGCCGCGTGGGACCATCAACTTCCATCGGACGAGGACGCGTCAGGTCTACCGATTTATGGCTTCGCCCCCTGAGGGGGATGGCCCCCCAGTTGTTATTTTTCTTTCTGCTTGTTGCTGGGGAATTGTATTTTTCGTTATGATCATGCACTTTATTGTTTTATTTCCTTAGGCACTTGGTGTTGGCTATTGGACATGCTTAGGAGGTTTTTATAGTTTCATGCGAACATTTCTTTTGTTACTGCGAGTTTTTGCGATTAAGGTTTTGTTTATGCCATAGCTAGTGCTGCATGCAAGTTCTCATACCATAAATCATCGAATACATGAAGATAAAAAAAAAGAAAAAAGAAATAAAGGCCGTGTAGATAGGGCATCCTCTGTCTCCTCTATTTTCCGCACACTTGAAATCAACCCTCAATGCTTGGAGTTTACGAACTATCCACCCCCCCTCTCCTCCCATGATGGCTTCGGCCTAGGAGTGATGGCTATTTCCCCCATCCCCTCACTGCCCTCTTCTGCGTTCTCAAGACGTAAGGGCTTTCCTTCCTCTGGGTGTCTGTATGCCTTTCGCCCTGCCCATTCTCGCCTCCTTCCTTGCTTAGCGAGGCCCCTCTATATGGTCAGCGACTGTTCGCTTCCCATGCTTCAGACCGCTGGGAACACAGTTTGGGGTACACGAGGACTTTTCAACAGGCCCATGGGTTGATCTCGCCCTTTACCACGGTCTGTTTAAGCGGTAGTATCCCATCCAGTAAGTGACGCTATCTCTCTGAGAACAAGGGATTAAATGAGAGATGCGGTGAAACGCTTGCCTTCTGCTACTGGGGACTGCCTAGTCGGACACGGGCACGATTACTGAGAGTAGACACAGTCGCGTTCGGTTTCCACCCTGTTCTGTCGGTTAGATCGGCTTGCACCCTACTGCTATACCCATACTTGGCTTGCACCCTACTGCTACAGCCATACTCGGCTTGCATCCTACTGCTCCACACTCTTTCGCCGTCCCCCACAGGCGGCCAATTTTCTCGGTTGCGTCGCTTTCCGGGATGACTTCTACAGTTTCTGCTGCCGGCGCGTATACCTGGCATTGTTGTTGTGGGATCTACGGTGTGGTTTTTCTTTTGTTTTTTCCCCGGGGTTCCAGGCCGTTACCTTCTTATGTTTTACTGCTTTCTTCTTAGCTAGGCTTCTCCTATTCTCGGAGTTTGCTTGCGACGTAGGGACGGGTTTTTCTATGAGGTGAGATGTGTGGTTAGGCCCATACCAGAGGGTCATGGGGATACGGTCGGGCCACTCATAAGAAGGAATAGGGATTCTTTATGCCATAGCTAGTGCTGCATGCAAGTTCTTGTACCCTAAATAACAACGAATACATCAAGAAAAAAAAAAAAGAGAAAAAAACGTTCAGTAGATAAGGGCATCCTCCGTCTCCTCTATTTTCCTGGCGCTTGAAATCAACCCTCCACGCTTCGAGTTCACGAACCATCTACCCCCCCTCTCCTCCCACGATGGCTTCGGCCTAGGAGCGACGGCCATTTCCATCCTTTCCTCGCTGCCCTCTTTTGCATTTCTACGCGTCTGGGCTTTCCTTCCTCTGGGTGCCGGTATGCCTTTCGCGCTGCCCGTTCTTGCCCCTCTCCTCGCTTTGCGAGCCCCCGCTACACATTTGGCGACTGTTCGCTTCCCATGCTGCAGACGGCTGGGAATACAGTTTGCAGTATGCGAGGACGCTATAACAGGCTCACGGGTCGATCTCGCCCCTCCCCACTGTCGGTTCAAGCGATGGTATCCTATCCACTAACTGACGCTATCTCTCTGAGAACAAGGGACTACACGAGAGATGTGGTAAAACGCTTGCCTTCTACTACTGGGGACCGCCTATTCAGATACGAACATGATTACGGAGAGTTGACACAGTCACGTTCGGTTTCTGCCCTGTTCCGGCGGCTGGATCAGCTTGCACACTACTGCTACACCCTTACTGGGCTTGTACCCTACTGCTCCACCCTCTTGTGCCGTCCCTCACAGGCTGCCCATTTTCTCGGTTGCGCCGCATTCTGGGATAACTTCTTCGTTTTCTGCTGCCAGCGCGTATACCTGGCATGGTTGTTGTGGGATTTATGGCGTTGTTTTTCTTTTGTTCTTTTCTGTGATATCCCGAGTGGTTACCTTCCTATGTTTTCCTGGTTGTCCTTAGTTAGGCTTCTCCTATTCTCTGAGTTCGCTTGCGATGTAAGGATGGGTTTTTCTTTGGGGTGAGATGTGTGGTTAGGCCTATACCAGAGGGTCCTGGGGATATGGTCGGGCCTGGTGGAAGGAGGAATGGGCATTGTTTATGCTATAGCTAGCGCTGCATGCAAGTTCTTATACCCTAAATAACAATGAATACATGATGATAAAAAAAAAAAGAGCGAAAAAAGAAAAAAAAAGGCCGTGTAGGTAGGGCTCTTCACGCTTCGTTCTAAGTTATTTCCTTACTTATTACTTTATACTTTCACGAATATAAAACCTTTACACTCTTTATGCATATCTACCTACGAGACGAGGACTCAGCTATAAGAGTCGAGTGGAAGAAAGCGTATGATAGGCGATAAGGATCAGAGATACGAGAGTCTCTTCCACCTTATCGTAGATAGAGGTCAAAGAACTATCATCGAGAGAGAACAAGAGAAGTATCGTCTACCCGTTACTGAGATGTGACGCTTGTTAGGGATCGTAACATTACGAAGCGTCACTTAGAGCGACACTTAGACGATCCCAAGATGGACTGCACCTTTGAGGATCAGTCTCTGGAGCTACCTGAAGCAGGGAGCGACCTACAACGCATGGTTTCACAACTTGGACAAACACCAAGTCTGATAACACTAGAAGAAAGATCAACATACAAGGAGTCTAGCTCTGAAGAAGAAGAGAACAAAAGAATGAAGACACCAGGACCGGTAGGAGGGGAAGGGATAGGCCAGGAGCCAGGCCTAGCACCGGAACTCAGCCGCGACTAAATATAACAGTTACTCCAAATGCTGGGACAACACTGACCCAAAGTCAAGCAACCGGAGACATAGGGGGGAAACAGATACCAGCTCCGGAACAGGATAGCTGAATTAAGAATTTACTTCCACGCTAGGCGATGGCAAGAAAGACACGATGTGGAAAAGATCGCTTACGTTTCAAGTCTCCTGCGAGGAGATGCAAGCAAATGGCTTACACCATATACGGAAGGAAACAAACCAACAGGATGGAGGAGCTGGGAAAAATTCAAGGAAGCAATCAAATAGCAGTTTGGAGAAGTGGACCCCAGGAGTGCAGCTAGGATTCACATAATGAACATGGAGCAAGGATCCCACTTGGTGATGGAATACTGGAATGAGTTCAGACTCCACCAAGCGGAAGCACTATTGGATAACGCAACAGCATTACAATACCTGTATGCGGGCATGACGGAAAGACTACAGGAGGAATTTGAACATTTTGATGCTGAGACCACAACCATGCATGAAGTAACAGCATGCGCCATCAAGAAGGAAACTCGGCTGGCGATCTTGAAGAACCTAAGAAAGGAGAAACCCAAGAAAACAAAAGAGACTTCCACCCCCAAGAACAAAGGCAGAACATTTAGAGCTGCATCACAGACCTACGAAAGAAGCTTCAAACCCACAATCAGCCACGAGGTGGAAATGAACAAGGCTCAGACACGGCGACCCCACAACCTATCCAACGAAGAATCCAAAAAGCGAAGAGATCAGAATCTCTACCTGAAGTGTGGGGTAAAGAAACATCAAATTCGGGAATGCCGGAACAGGCCAGATAATGGACAAAAATCGATGACACCTGCACAAGGTAACAACTGGATCAGTCAACAGAAGAGAACCAACTAGAGGGGGATGACCACGGAGGAGAACCTATCGGAAAAAGAAGACGGTCCCCAGTAAGAGATGGTCTGTTGGACAAGAAGAGGAGGAAATCCATTGGGAGGTTGGACACGAACGGAACGAAAAAGATCACCATGGCAAACTACTATATGGCACTACGGGAAGAAGAAGGAGATCATATTATGATCAAGACAACACTATACGATATGAAGCAGAAAGGCACTGCGATACACGTGATGCTCGAGTTGGGGGCAACAGAAGATTTCATCGATAAGAAAATCTGCGACAAATCTGGCTACCCCCTAACTCCGACACAAAAGAAAAGACAAGTTTATCTAGCGGACGGAAAGTGTTAGGCGGATGCTAAACTCAATTATATAACTGAGGGACGGAGGCCAAAATCTTCAATTGGAGAATCTGTCGAGGAAGGCTTATCTCGGTAAAGTAGATAAGGTAAAGATTTTAAAGCGTAAAACAATATTATATTGATAAGATCTCTTCTGCATTGCTTGATGATTTCCATAAAGCTTGGGAGGCAATTCGATATTTATATCCCATGTCTGAGTGTTCGCGGACTACTTCTAACTACTATGCCTCCGAAGTACCACTTTGGTTTTAATATGCAAAAGTCCAGAAACTTGTAAGTGCGCGCACCGTTTGACCCTGAAACTTATCACACCCTTTTGCGGACTCAGAATAGTATTTCTCCGTTGCGATGACTGCGCTATTTGTTATGCCAAACAGCGGCCTCCAACTTAGATGCCCACATGGACTATTATATTACTCTAGTCTGGTTCACTATCGTTCCAGTAGTCTCTTCGGTCATGAAGTGATCAAGTTCATGTCGGTTTACCTAGTGCCAATCGCAAGTCCGAGCCCGATTTGTCAGCGTCTTAAGGGTCTCCGACTTATCTAGGTCTTCCATTCTGAGCATGCTTCCCCTTGGTCCGCCGGCCTTCTTAGAGGGGTCCTATTACTAGTACCAACCAACCTACAGCTGATCTCAGAAGGGTATGGGTGGATTAGGTATATCCCTAATAGCTTCCTCTACTGGGATATCTTCTTGGAGTATTTCGCCGAAAACGTCCCGTCACCTTCGGCCTATCGTTTAGGACGCTTAACCTTGAAGCCTCCTATCTCAATGCGCCTCCAACGGACCTCCTCCATTCCTCTTCCCCGATGTCGCCAAAGGTCCCCGCACGTATATCCTGCGAACAGCATGCGGTCGGACAGACGGCGGCGACGTATATGGTGTTATGAAGTGGGCTTCATTGATGTGACATTTTAGTTATGGGACACAACTCTCGAAATCTCGCTAATGACGTGCGGGCCCCATAGGGGAGCCAGAGGGGGGTGTTGGCTCCGGTAAATGGAGGGTCTGTGCGCACTTACCCCACCGTGGGTCTGTGCACATGTCTCGGATTTTCATATGCCTAACACGAGCTCCCTCCTACCAGGCTTCGCCTCGAATGCCTTTATATCCTTTTATAAATTTCTTCTAAATACATTTTAAGACTCAGTGTGGTCAGGGTGAAAAACCTCCCGTGTTTACTTGGCCATGGTAGGAAAACCTTTTCCTCACTATCTTACTTCTGCCCTTCCTGGCATGTGCAGATTTTCATTATCAAAATTCTCTACAACTTCCTCCGCGTTTTCCATACCGGTAGCAGGCTCCCATGTGTTCTCCTCTTCTGAACACCCTTGGCATTTAACGAAGTACCACAGTTCCCACTTCTCCTGATAGTGGCCACGTACTCGTTTCCTGTAACAACGAATCTCGCTTCTTACTATTTTCTCCACCTCCCATTGCAGATCACCATTGATGTCCTCCGGCTCTCTAGGGGGTTGCTGATGATTGTCATGAACTGACTCATAGTACAATATGGAATACGGGGTGAATGTTCCATCGATCGGATATGTTGAGCTTGAAAGCTCGTGTTCCGCATTTCTCCATAATTTGGAAAGGACCGTATAGCTTTGGACTTAGCGTCTTTGATTTCTGTCGGATACGAATGTTTTTTGCGCTTAACATTACTTTGTGCCCGATCTTGATGTCCGGCTGTTGTCGAGCTTTCCGGTCATAATATTTTAACCTGGCTTCCCGTTTCTTTTCTAGTGACCCCCTCCCTTGTTCGTGTATTGTCTTGATCCAATTCGCATAGCGTGTTGCTCCTGGATTTTGAGCTTCCCGCTCTTTCATCTACTCTGTCTGTGGATGGAAACCGTAGTTCGTGTAGAATGCTGGCATCCTGTGAGCGTTGGTTGTGGAGTTGTTATAGGCATGTTCAGCTAGCGGTAATAGCTGATACCAGTCATCCAGATCATAATTGACAAACCTTCATAGGTAACCTTCCAGCACTTGGTTGGTTCGTTCAGTTTGTCCGTCAGTTTGAGGGTGGGATGCCGCTGACATTCTTCGCTTAATTTCCCGCCCTTTGCAGAGTGATTCCCAGAGTTCTGCTGCGAACATTGAGTTCACGTCCGAGACGATTTCGGTCGGTAGGCCGCGCAGCCTCCAGATTTCTTTCAGGAATGAGTTTGCAACATCCGTGGCCGTTGCCAAGGTCTGAAGTCCGATGAAATCTGCCATCATTGTAAACCGATCAACTACTACCATTATTTGAGTGCACCCTTGCGACTCCAGTAGCTGAGTGATAAAGTCCACCGAGATAGATGCCCATACTACATAGGGTATTTGCAATGGTTGCAGCAGTCCGTACTTGGCATGTCTAGGCGATTTATTATGTTGGCATTCATCGCAGGATCGTACTTAATCGTTAACCCATGCTGCAAGTCCTTTCCAGGTGAAGTCTCTCATGATTCTTTCCAAAGTCTTTTCTTGTCCGAAATGCCCTGCAACCTTTGCATCATGACATCCTTCTGCGATCTTGTTATATAGTGCTTGACTATCTGGTATAAAAAGTCTTTGCTTGTAATATAGTAGATCGTCGGTTAAGGTCAAATCCTTGGGAAAATCCTCTCCTTCGTCTCGTAACCTCATGAGTTCTTCCCTCCGTTCCCTCCAAGCTGCGTCTGATCCGATAGCTGTCTGTATCTCATCTAGGAACTCAGCATTAAACTGCTTCATGCCTTTCTGTAAGATAATAGCATTTGACATCAAAACCTTTTCGGGTACTTCTGAAATATCATACCAATATTCATTGTCTTTAGCTGATGCCTGTCGGTAGCTGATGCTAGGTTCCTGTTCCTTGATGATCAAGGATCTTGTCGCTATATCCGTGCTTCCGAATCCTGCGGCTCCTCTTTCTGCATCTTCCAAGTCGTCTACTTCCATCTTGTCTGCGGTGTTGACCTTTTCTACCACTAGTTGAGCTATGCGATTGCCTATTCTTATTTGGCAGTCCACATCCTTATGGATGAAAAGTAGGACGTTGAGTTCGCCGTTGTAATCAGCATCGATTACTCCTGCGCGGGTGGAGATTCCGCTTCGGACCGCTAATCCACTTCTCTGGTCAACTCTTCCGTAAGTTCCTTCGGGTAGCCCCACAGCTTTACCCATCCTTATCAATGCTAGTCCATATTTCGGGACAATGTCATCCTCTATGGCGTACAGGTCATGTCCTGCTGCCATTCTTGAGCCCTTTGTTGGCAAGTATGCCTTTTTGCTCAATCTCTTGACCCTAATTACGGGTTCCTTTCTACCTCTTGGAGGTTCCAAATCCAAATCCTTATCTCCATCCCAGTCTTCTCCTTTATCGCCTACCCTCGCTACTAGTGATACTAAGAAACGTTCTTCTTTCAAAATCTTTTGTTCACAATATGTAGCTGCCTCCTCGGCGCGGTACTCCGGTTGTCTGCTTAATGCATCAGGCTTTCCACCCTTTGTGCCTGGTCGGTATACAATACGGAAATTATATTCTACCAACTTCTGAGCCCACCGAATTTGACGGCCACTCCAGACTTTTGATGTGAGCAAGTATTGTAGGTTCTGATGGTTGGTAAAGACTGTAATCGGTTTTTCTGTCCCAATCAAGTAGTGTCTCCATTGCTTAAATGCTTCGCGGATTGCGAGAAGTACTTCGTCATGAATTTCATAATTGTGCTCCGCCGAATTTAATCTTCGAGAATGGAAAGCTACTGGATGTAACCTTTTCTCAAAGTATTGACATAGGACGCAACCGAGTGTGAAATCGCTAGCATCGGTTTCCACCACTGTTTCTCTTTCTGGGAAGAAGTAATGTAGTATCGGGGCTGTTGTAAAGCGGTGTTTTAGCTCCTCAAAAGCCATATCCTGCTCAACTCCACATTTGAAATTCTTCAAATTTTCTTGTAATGTCTCAGTTATGGGTTTGCAAATAGCTGAAAACCTTTTTAATAAAACTTCGGTAGAAGTTAGCGAATCCCATGAATACTTGTACTTCTCTAACCGATTTAGGTGCTGTCCAAACCATTATGGATTCCACCTTTTGGGTGCTCATAGACACCCCATCGACTGCCACCATGTAGCCGAGGAATTCTACCTCAGTTGCGTGGAATGTCGATTTCTTTAGTGATACTGCTAATTGAAAGTCTGATAGACTTTGTAAAACTTTCTTGATAGCTTCGATGTGTTCTTTTTCATCCTTTGAGTAGCTGTGAATATCGTCAAGGTAACACACGACTCCGACATCCAAGTATTCTTGCAGTACCTGGTTCATCATATCTTGGAAAGTCGCCACAGGGTTTACCAATCCAAAGGGCATAACCTTATATTTGTAATGTCCATATCTTCTATGGAACCCCATTTTCAATTCATCTCCTTCCTTTATCCTAATCATGTGGTAACCATATTTAAGGTCTAGCTTGGTGTAGATCTTGGCGCTGGCTACTCTATCTCTGAGTTCGGACATAAGTGGTAGAGGATGTTTGTTGAGGATAGTAATCTTATTTAAATTTCGGTAGTCCACAACTAGGTGTAGTCTGCCATCTGGCTTAGGTACAAATAATATGGGTGCTCCCACTGGCGATTGGATCAGTGTGATCTTTCCTTGATTGATCATTGTTTCCAGGTATTCCCGTAAAGCATTAAGCTATTTTTCGGACAGCGGATAGATCGGCCCCCAGGGGGGAGTTGATCCTGAAATCAAGCTGATTTCTTGATCGAATGTTCATCTGGGGGCTAGTTCTTCTGCCACCGGGGCTTCAAACAAATGTTGGTAATTCCAGTATTCTTTCGGTAATGATTTGAGTTCCACCGTGTTTTCGATGGCTCCAATTCTTCCGATGCGCTAGGCATTAGGATCCCAAGCGACGGATTCATCATATTCGAACATATCCACTATTCCTTCCTCTTCTTTCACTCAGTTTCCGCAACATTTTGCAGAGAAGGTCCAATTTTCTGCATCCTCTATGTGAGACACTGGGTGTTCACAATGCCACCAACCAAACGGAATTATCATTCCATAGTGACCTGCCTTAGCCACTTCACACGACACTTCAGAGATATGTCGCTTTTTTCCTATTTCCAATTTAATAGGAAGGGTGTAACACTTCCTTCCCGAGGCAGCTGACGGTGCTTCAGAGCCTAAGATATCAACTGCATTGTTATGCTCCACTGAAGGAACGCGAAGGTCTTCAACTAGGTCCTTATTGATAAGGAATACGTTGGATCCCGAGTCTAACAAGACTTTAACTTTGTAGCGCTTCTCGTGTATGTGGAGGTAAGCGATCCCCTCCAGACAATTGTATCACTTTGGTTTTGGAGCATCTAACTCTAGGGGCTTAGCGCGGAAAAGATTTTCTTGGTTCTTTTGTTTAGGCATCGTTGGTGGTGGGTGTAGGTAACAAGATGTCTGTTACTACGTCCGCGTAGTTTCGACCATTGAGGTCTCCTCAGAAAACCTTGTAATTCTTTATCTCTTAACAATCTGGGTCTTCATACTAAGGGGCGTTTCACTGATACGCAATTGCGCACGACCAGTTTTCAGGCTGGCTGCCTTCTTCCAACACGCCAGACCTAGGCTCATAGCAGATTTTCCGACAGCTATTAGCCATTTTACTCCCCTGTTATGGGGATCCCTTATTCGCCAAGTCCTTTTCCTTAGGATCTCAGTCATCCATGCAACTTCCTCAGAGGAGCCTTGCGCACCAAAGCGGTACATCCCTATCCCACACTCGGGCCAGAAGGCAAGATAGTATATACGTATAATACGACTCAGACTTGTGTGGTAGGTAGAACGGCCCGCGTCGGTTGTCCTCCTGTCATGTATTGTTATCAGGTAGATCTTGTATTGCTATCTCCTAACTTCTTCGGTATAGTGACTTGCTTACACACGGGTAGCAGGCAACCCCCAGGTGACTCGCGGAACTTTGTACTATTGGCTCGTGGGCCATGTGGGCATGTCAACTATCCTTTCTTCCGATCGCGACTCTGCGTATATTGATTCTTGTATTCGAGCTCATAAGTCCCTCGTGGGGTCCCTTCACTTAGAGCCTACGTGCGTTGATCCTGAAAGGAGAGACTTGCTTCGCATCGCTTTGATCATTTTTGAGTTTCGATTCCTGTAGTTGCACACGGAATACCCAATATCCATCATGGTTGGTACCCAATTGTTAGGCATATGGAAATCCGAAGACATGTGCACAGACCCACAGTAGGGTAACTACGCACAGACCCTCAATTTACCGGAGCCAACACCCCCCTCCGGCCCCCTTATGGGGCCCGCACGTCATTAGCGACATTTCGAGAGTTGCGTCCCATAACTAAAAAGTCACATCAATGAAGCCCACTTCATAACACCATATACGTCGCCGCCGTCCATCCGACCGCATGCTGTTCGCAGGATATACTAGAGGGGACCTTTGGCGACATCTCGGAAGTGAGACGGAGGGAATCCGTAGAAGGGGCATGGAGATAGCAGGCATCAAGGTTAGGCTTCCTAACTATGGGCCCAAGGTGACGGGACGTTTTCGGTGAAAATACTCCGTGAGGATATCCCAGTTGTGGAAGCTATTAGGGGTATACCGAATCCACCCATACCCTTCGGAGATCAGCTGTAGGTTGGTTGGTCCTGGTAATAGGACCCCTCCACGGAGGCCGGCGGACCAAGGGGAAGCATGCTCAGAATGGAAGACCTAGATAAGTCGGAGACCCTTAAGACGCTGACATGTCGGGCTCGGATTTGCGATTGGCACTAGGTAAACCGACATGAACTTGATAACTTCATGACCGAAGAGACTACTGGAACGATAGTCAACCAGACTAGAGTAATATAATAGTCAACGCAGACATCAAAGTTGAAGACAGCTGTTTGGTATAACAAATAGCGCAGTCATCTAAACGGAGGAATACTATTCCGAGACTGCGAAAAGGGTGTGATAAGATTCAGGGTCAAAAGGTGTTAGCACTTATAAGATTCTGGACGTTTGCGTATTTAAACCAGAGTGGTACTTCGGAGGCATAGTAGTTAGAAGTAGTCCGCGAACACTCAGACGCGGGATATAAATATCGAAGTGCCTCCCGAGCTTTACAAACATCATCAAGCAACGGAGAAGAGATCTTATCAATATAAAATTGTTTTACAGAGAAATCTTTACTTTACCTTAATTTATTGAGATGAGCCTTCCTCGACAGATTCTCCGAACAAAGATTTTGGCCTACGTTCCTCAGTTATATACTTGAGTTTGGCGTCCGCCTAACAGTATATTGATAGTTCTCCTGTTACCAAGGCTCACTATATGAACTACGAGTTCATCTCAAACTCCACCCTCACCTCAGACTTCGATTATATTTTCGAAGCACCTCATTGCCCTATCTATATTCATTCTTTCGAAGAAATATTCGTTACTGAGTTGTTCGAAATCGAAGAAGAATATACGCAAGAACCCGCGTGGTTCACAGTACCTTTTGGGGTCCCAACAAGGGATCAATTCAATAGCATATATCGCACCTGGCACGGTTCAGATTTTGAGTAGAATTCGACAGAGTCGGAAGACCTCGTCGACTGGAGCACCCAGTGCTCTTTGAAGACAGAAGAGAAAGGAAAAGAAAACCCAGGGACAGTGATCCGAGGGCCAGACATCCCCTCGGCCTGGGCCTAACACACTTGTATATGTACTATAAGTACATCCTAAACCTCGAGAAAAAGGAGATTCAAGTTTTAAGTCCAGAATCGGACCAACCAAACCCCTTTATACCTACACCTCGAGAGTGTCTCGAACGTTGGATACCTTACATACAATTCCTTAAACCTTTTAAAGGATATCAAGAGCTCTGGTACGAAGTACCAGAAATCACGCATCCAGGGCTATTAGAGCAACTAGCCTATCTGGAAAGTATCACCATGGCTGAGATACCTCAAGATCCGAGAAAGAGAACAATGGCGGGTGAACCTATGGATACCCGACCCGACACC
The DNA here is from genome assembly GCA_014065205.1 of Tuber brumale. Taxonomy (NCBI): domain Eukaryota; kingdom Fungi; phylum Ascomycota; class Pezizomycetes; order Pezizales; family Tuberaceae; genus Tuber; species Tuber brumale. The sequence goes on from JACCEG010000051.1 coordinate 393,703, forward strand.
ACGGACAAGACGGATGATTCCGCCATTCATAGCCCCTTTCCCACGACGCCTCAGGAACCTACATTCCGAAGATGGAATATCCCCTCTCACCGATCCTCTAGTGTCGCAAGCACTCATAGGATATCAAGGGTCCCCACACCAAGACCCGGGGAACACGCTGCAAACTTGGCGAGATTGGCTGCGCGTCTTGGGGTAACGTTGGGACAAATAAGACAAGACATCGATACTTCGCTAGACCCAGACAACATCGCTTTCAAACATTTGAAGGGAGCCACCCCAGATAATACCTAAAAATTAATTAAGGTTAAACAGCAAATCGCCGATGGACAAGATGTCCACGATAATGATATTGCCATCTTGTTGATGCAGCTGGCAGGCGTGGAAAGCGAAGTCAAGGGTATACAAGAAGAGATGTTGCGAGAAGTCGCAAAACAGATGGACGCTCAGGAACAGCGTCAACAAGGACATGAAGAAGTAACCACGAGGTTACATGAAAGCCTCGGGCAAGAAAGCCAAGCGGTATTAGCCCGAGATCAGACTCTGGAACAGATGGTCATCAGTCTGCGAGCGGAATTCGCAGAATTCCGCGCCCAAAGTATTACGCGCGAACGAGAAGTCAATCGTACACTAGGACAAATGCGCACCGATCAAAACACGCGCCAAGCGGAGATTCGCAGGTCGCAAGACCAGCAACAACTGCAGAATATCGAGACAAACCAAACCCGCAAAGGGTTCACCGTGGCAATAAATAAAATATTAGCCACGGCACCTAGTCCCGAAGCTGCAGGACCCGCACCCTTACCCGCAGTCCAAGAAACTGATGATGAGGAGTTTGGCTCCACCTACACGCAGGGACAAGGGCAAAGGCCAAGAAACCACTGATGCATTCCCCTCAGGTGCCCAGGGAGGTAACCCAGGAGATCCTAGTAACGATGACGATGAGGGCGATGATGATGGAAGAGGAAGACGAAGAGGAGGTCCTAGCCGAGGCAGGCAAGGACAAACACCAGAACCATCTGGAATGGCAGAAACGCTTGCCAATGCGATGGCGCTGAATATTAAGCGACCATCCGAGCCACCCCCATTCTTTGAAGATAGACCCGCACAAGACATATATGTCTGGATCCTTCAATGCGCGGACTATTTCAAACGGAACCCACGAATCTGGGACGACGCCCGGGAACGAGTCATCTATGCGCTCAGCCATACAAAAGGAGACATAGTCCTTCCTTATACCATATGGTATCGGAAGGCTATGGACGGACTTCAAGGGGAAACCCAGCAACCAGAGCTGGCAACATGGACTCGCTTTGAACATGATATGATCAAGGGATTCGCCCCGGTAGAAGCCGAAAGACTAGCCCTTCAAGCAATGAAACTAGTCACGTACGACGGCAGTATTGAACGCTACTGGACACTTATGCACAACCATAATATTCGTGCACGCAGGACCCTGGAGTCCTGGAGAGAGGTAGTCGTAGACAAACTTCCTGAACAAATTGTCCGCAGGTTATCGGCCCTGCAATATAGAACGGACCAGGAATGGGAAGAGGCACTAAGGCTATGTGGGCGGTCAGAAGAAGCCCTGCTGGCTAGAAAAAGAATTGGGCGAGACCAACCGTCCAAACCTAAAATAGTCCAGGAGGTCAAAAGAGAAGACCGACGGGACTCTAAGCCAAAGCGACAAAGAGATACTAAACCTTATGTCAAGGGAGGTGGAGCCCCATCGCGGAAAAGGAAAAGGAACGATGAACCGGAGCAGCCTATGAAAAGGTTAGGAGGTGCAACAAAGACCACCCACACAAACTTCGCCCAGGCCCAGACCGGTATTCCGCAGAGTGTGATAGACACTCGAAGGAAAGAAGGTGATTGCACGCCTTGTGGAAAGAAAAACCACACCTATCAAACGTGTTGGGGAGACGCCCACATATCGGCGGCAACGGTCAGCTCAAGACCGATAAAAATGGGAATTCTACGAGCAAGATCGGCTATTATAAAGCCTAAATTAGCTCGAAATGTCGCATCTGTGCAGCACCCAGCTCGAGTGAATAAAATCTGGGAACTGGCAGACGATGAGGAACTGACCTAGGTCAGTTCACTGGCACCAACGGCGACAGCGTTTGGGTATTCAGTGTCCTAAGGGAACTGGAATCGAAATGGGAACCCCCTTTGGCTGGGGTGCATTGGGTACCGACCACGACGGGGATCGGGTAGTCCGTGTGCAACTGCGGGAAATGAAACTCAAAATGATCAAAGCGGCGCGAAGCAAGTCTCTCCTTTCAGGATCAACGCAAGTAGGCTCGAAGTGAAGGAACCCCAAGAGGGACTTACGAGCTCAAACACAAGAATCAATATATGGAGAGACTTGACCGAAAGAGAGGATAGTTAACATGCCCACATGGCCTGGGAGCAAACAGTAAGAAGTTCCTCGAGTCACCTGGGTGTTACCTGCTACCCGTGTGCAAGCAAGTTACTATACCGAAAAGGTTAGGGCGTAGCAATGCAAGATCTACCTGATAACAAATACACGACAGGAGGACAACCGACGCGGGCAGTTCCACCTACCACACGAGTCTGAGTCGTATTATACGTATGTACTATTCTGCCTTCTGGCCAGAGTGTGGGATAGGGATGTACCGCTTTGGTGCGCAAGGCTCCTCTGAGGGAGCTGGACGCATAACCGAAACCCTAAGGGAAAGGATTCGGTGAAAGTGGGAACCCCACACCCGGGGAGTGAATTGGCTAATAACCGCCCGCAAATCTGCTATGAGCCTAGGTCTGGCGTGTCGGAAGAAGGCATCCAGCCTGAAAACTGGTCGTGCGCAATAGCGTATCGGTGAAACGCCGTTTTAAGTATGTAGACCCAGATTGTTAGAGCTGAAAGAGTTACTAGTTTGTCTGAGGAGACCTCAATGGTCGAAACTACGCGGGCGTAGTAACAAACATCTTGTTACCTACACCCACTACCAACGATGCCTAAACGAAACAACCAAGGGAGCCTTATTCACGCCAAGCACATGGAACTAGGCGCTCCAAAACCAAAACGATACAACTTTCCGGAGGGGATCGCTTACCTCCATATACACGCTAAGCGATACAAAATCACAGTCCTATTAGACTCGGGATCCAACGTGTTCCGTATCAATAAGGACCTAGTTGAAGACCTTCGCGTTCCCTCAGTAGAACGCGACAATGCAGTTGATATCTTAGGCTTTGACGGATCATCCGCTGCCTCTGGAGGAAAGTGTTACACTCTCCCAATAAAATTGGAAATAGGAAAAAACCGACACGTCTCTCAAGTGTCGTGTGAAGTGGCTAAAGCAGGTCACTACGGAATGATACTTCCATTTGGTTGGTGGCATCGTGAACACCCAGTGTCTGACATAGATGATGCAGAAAATTGGACATTCTCCGCAAAATGTTGTGAAAACTGAGTGGAAGAAGGTGAAGGAATAGCGGATATGTTCGAATATGACGAATCGGTCGCTTCGGATCCTCACACCTGCCGCATCGCAAGAATAGGCACCATCGAAAATACGGTGGAACTCGAATCACTACCGAAAGAATACTGGGAATACAAACACTTGTTTGAAAGCCAGACTGCAGAAAAATCAGCTCCAAGACGAACATTCGATCACGAAATTAAGTTGATTCCTGGATCAACCCCCCCCTGGGGACCGATATATCTACTATCCGAAAAACAGCTAAAAGCTTCACGCGAATACTTGGAAACGATGATCAAACAAGGGAAAATCACAAGAAGCCAATCACCAGCAGGCGCACCCATATTATTCGTACCTAAGCCAGATGGCAGACTACGTCTAGTTGTGGATTATCGAAATCTAAATAAGGTTACTATCCTCAACAAACATCCCCTTCCACTAATGTCCGAACTCAGAGATAGAGTAGCCGGTGCAAAGATCTTTACCAAGTTAGACCTTAAAGACGGTTACCACCTGATTAGGATCAAAGAAGGCGATGAATGGAAAACAGCGTTCCGTACGAGATACGGAGACTACGAATATGAGGTTATGCCTTTTGGATTGGTCAACGCCCCGGCAACCTTCCAAGATATGATGAACCAAGTTCTACAAGAATACTTGGACGTCGGAGTCGTCTGCTACCTTGATGATATTCTCATCTACTCAAAGGATGAAAAGGAACACATCGAAGCTGTTAAGAAAGTTTTACATAGTCTAGCAGACTTTCAATTAGCGGTATCGCTAAAAAAATCGACTTTTCAAGCCACAGAGGTAGAATTCCTCGGCTATATGGTGGCGGTCGATGGAGTGTCTATGAGCACCTGAAAGGTGGAATCCATAATGGTCTGGAAAGGGCCTAAGTCGGTTAGAGAAGTACAAGTCTTTATGGGGTTTGCTAACTTCTACCGACGATTCATAAAAAACTTCTCCGCGATTTGCAAGCCAATAACCTGGACATTACAAGGAAATCCTAAAAATTTTAAATGTGGGGTTGAACAGAACACGGCTTTCGAAGAGCTAAAGCATCGATTCACCACAGCCCCAATACTTCACCACTTTTTCCCAGAAAGAGAAACGGTGGTAGAAACGGACGCTAGCGATTTTGCACTCGGCTGCGTCCTTTCTCAATACTTTGAGAAAAGATTACATCCAGTAGCTTTCCATTCCAGAAAATTAAACTCAGCGGAACGCAACTACGAGATTCATGATAAAGAACTTCTTGCGATCCTGGAAGCTTTCAAAGAATAGAGACACTACTTAATCTGAAGGGAGAAACCGATCACAGTCTTTACCGACCATCAGAACCTGCAATACTTCATCACCTCAAAAGTCTGGAGTGGCCGTCAAATTCGATGGGCTCAGAAGTTGGTAGAATACAACTTTCGTATTGTATACTGACCAGGCACAAAAGGCGGAAAGCCTGATGCATTAAGCAGACGGCTGGAGTACCATCCTGAGGAGGGAGCTATGCATCGCGAACAGAAAATTTTGAAAGAAGAAAATTTCTTAGTATCGCTAGTAGCGAGAGTAGGCGATGAAGGAGAAGACTGGGATGGAGATAAAGATTTGGATTTGGAACCTCGAAGAGGTGGAAAAGAACCCGTGATTAGGGTCAAGCGATTGAGCAAAAAGGCATACTTGCCAACCAAGGGCTCAAGAATGGCGGCAGGACATGACCTGTATGCCATAGAAGATGACATTGTCCCGAAATATGGACAAGCCTTAATAAGGGCGGGTATATCCGTGGGACTACCTGAAGGAACTTACGGAAGAGTTGCCTCAAGAAGCGGATTAGCGGTCCGAAGCGGAATCGGTACCGGTGCAGGAGTACTCGATGCCGATTACACTGGCGAACTCAAAGTTGTACTATTCAACCATAACGATGTGGACTGCCAGATAAGAAGGGGCGATCGCATAGCTCAACTAGTGGTAGAAAAGGTCAACACCTCAGATATGATGGAAGTCGACGACTTAGAAGAAACGGAACAAGGAACCGCGGGATTCGGAAGAACCGATATAGCGACAAGATCCTTGATCGTGAAGGAACAGGAACCCTGCATCAGCTACCTACAGGCATCGGCTAAAGACAACAAATATTGGTACGACATTTCAGAAGTACCCGAAAAAGTTCCAATGTCAAACGCGATTATCCTGCAGAAAGGCATGAAGCAGTTCAATCCTAAATTCTTAAACGAAATACAGGCAGCTATCGAAACGGACGCAGCGTGGAGGCAACGAAAGGAAGAGCTCATTAAGCTACGAGACGAAGGAAAGGATTTTCCCAAAGATTGGACTTTGACCGACGATCTACTATATTATAAGCAAAGACTATTTGTACCAGACAGTCAGGGGCTATATACCAAGATCGCAGAAGGATGTCACGATGCAAAAGTTGCTGTACATTTCGGACAAGAAAAAACTTTGGAAATTATCATGCGAGACTTCTACTGGAAAGGACTTGCGGCATGGGTCAACGACTACGTACGATCCTGCGATGAATGCCAACATAATAAGTCACCCAGACATGCCAAGTATGGGTTACTGCAACCATTGCAAATACCCTACGCAGCATGGGCATCTATCTCGGTGGACTTTATCACTCAACTACCAGAGTCACAAGGGTGTACTCCGATAATGGTAGTAGTTGATCGCTTTACAAAAATGGCACATTTCATCGGACTACAAACCACGGCTGCGGCCAAGGATGTCGCAAATGCATTCCTGAAAGAAGTATGGAGGCTGCACGGCCTGCCAACCGAAATTGTCTCTGACATGGATTCAAAGTTCGCAGGAGAATTTTGGGAATCCCTTTGCAAAGCGTGGGAAATAAAGCGAAGAATGTCAACGGCATACCATCCTCAAACTGTCGGACAGACTGAACGTACCAACTAAGTGCTGGAAGGTTACCTTAGAGGTTTTGTCAACTACAATCAGGACGACTGGTATCAGCTACTACCGCTAGCTGAACATGCCTATAACAACTCCGCAACCAATGCACATGGGATGTCGCCATTCTATGCGAATTACGGATTTCATCCACAGACAGAATGGATGAAGGAGCGCGAAGCTCAAAATCCAGGAGCAACCTTGTACGCAAACTGGATTAAGACGATACATGAACAAGCAAGAGGGTCACTAGAAAAGACACGGGAAGGAATGTCCAAGTATTATGACCGAAAAGCTAGACAACAGCCAGACTTCAATATCGGGGACCAAGTCATGTTAAACGCTAAAAACATTCAAACCCGACGGAAATCAAAGAAACTAAGTCCAAAGCTATACGGCCCCTTCCAAATCATGGAGAAACGCAGATCAAGGGCATTGAAACTCAACATATCCAATCGATGGAACATTCATCCTATATTCCATGTCGCACTGTTGGAACCCTACCGCGAGTCAGTTCATAACAATCGCCAACAACCCCCTAGAGAACCGCAAGATATTGACGGCGATCTGCAATGGGAGGTGGAAAAAATCGTAAGAAGCGAGATCCGTTCTTACAGAAAACGAGTACGCGGCCGCTATCAAGAGAAGCGGGAACTGTGGTACTTCGTCAAATGGCAAGGGTGTTCAGAAGATGAGAACACATGGGAGGCTGCCACAGGTATGGAAAATGCGGAGGAAATTGTGGAAAGTTTTGATAATGAAAACCCGGAGATGACGGGAAGGGCAGAAGTAAGATAGTGAGGAAAAGGTTTTCCTACCGTGGCCAAGTAAACGCGGAAGGTTTTTTACCCTGACCACACTGTGTCTTAAAATGTATTTAGAAGAAATTATAAAAATGGTTATAAAGGCATTCCAGGCGAAGCCTGGTAGGAGGGAGCTCATGTTAAGCATATGGAAATCTGAAGACATGTGCACAGACCCACGGTAGGGTAACTACGCACAGACCCTCAATTTACCGGAGCCAACACCCCCCTCCGGCCCCCTTATGGGGCCCGCACGTCATTAGCGAGATTTCGAGAGTTGCGTCCCATAACTAAAAGGTCACATCAATGAAGACCACTTCATAACACCACATACGTCGCCGCCGTCCGTCCTACCGCACGCTGTTCGCAGGATATACGATAGGGGACCTTTGGCGACATCTCGGAAGTGAGACAGAGGAAATCCGTCGCAGGCGCATTGAGATAGCAGGCATCAAAGTTAGGCTTCCTCACTATGGGCCCTAGGTGACGGGACGTTTTCGGCGAAAATACTGCGAGAGGATATCCCAGTAGTGGAAGCTATTAGGGGTATACCGAATCCACCCATACCCTTCTGAGATCAGCTGTAGGTTGGTTGGTCCTAGTAATAGGACCCCTCCACGGAGGCCGGCGGACCAAGGGGAAGCATGCTCAGAATGGAAGACCTAGATAAGTCGGAGACCCTTAAGACGCTGACACGTCGGGCTCGGACTTGCGATTGGCACTAGGTAAACCGACATGAACTTGATCACTTCATGACCGAAGAGACTACTGGAACGATAGTCAACCAGACTAGAGTAATATAATAGTCTACGCAGACATCCAAGTTGAAGACCGCTGTTTGGTATAACAAATAGCGCAATCATCTAAGCGGAGGAATAGTATTCCGAGACTGCGAAAAGGGTGTGATAAGTTTCAGGGTCAAACGGTGTTGGCACTTATAAGATACTGGACGTTTGCGTATTTAAACCAGAGTGGTACTACGGAGGCATAGTAGTTAGAAGTAGTCCGCGAACACGCAGATGCGGGATATAAATATCGAAGTGCCTCCCGAGCTTTACAGACATCATCAAGCAACGGAGAAGAGATCTTATCAATATAAAATTGTTTTACTCAGAAATCTTTACTTCACCTTACTTTATCGCGACGCGCCTTTGTCGATAGATTCTCAGAACAAAGATTTTGGCCTACGTCCCTCAGTTATATACTTGAGTTTGGCGTCCGCCTAACAGTACCAACCGAGAAAGGTGAGAAGACTTGGGGAGCCCCCTGGAAAATCAGGCCACAAGAGCGGCCCTGGAGGAAAGACCTTATCCACGAGACCAGGTAGAGGTTGACCGCTTTGGTGGCAAGTCTGTCGCAAAGTATTGGGGCGGAGACATTATCCAAGCCTCCCTTTATGTTTAGGTAGAGGGTCGCAACCTTGAGTTTGGGGCGCATAAATAGCTGAACCACGTGTGGGAGGGTAGCCGCCGAGTCGAAGGTGCTCAGGCCAGGTAGGGAACCAATCTGGTTGGGGGAAAGGAGGCAGTGGAACCGGGCTTGGGCCGAAAGTCGGTTCGCGATCACCCTCTCCAGAATCTTTGTAACTGTTTCTAGGAGGACGATTATGCGAAAGACGGTAGGGGTGTCATAGGAGGTTTTCCCAGGCTTATCCAGCTTGATGCCGTTCGCCTTTTTCAGTGAAGAGGGGTGGTGCCTGTACCTAACCAGGGGGCCAGGAGGGAGCTGCGGATGCTAGGGTTTACTGCGTGGACTTTCTTCCAGACAGAGTAGGGTATCTGGTCTGGACCACGGGCAGAAGACGATGAGGACTTCCGAAGGGCCGCCGATATTTCTTCCCCCGACAGCTCTGGGACGTCCTTGATCGCGCGAAGGATTCTAGAAGGGGGGGAGGATCTCTTCTCAGGGAAGAAGTGCCCGAGGAGCGCCTGGTTGATTTCGTTAGGGCTTTCAGCAACTGGAATTTGTGGGAACCGGTCGGGTGGTCATCCGAAGGCAACCCTTCTCGCCGTCCATAACGTTTGGGGGTTTGCTGTTTCCCGGATGGTTTTCCAGTAGTCGTTCTTGGCCTTCTTGATGGCCTTGAAGTACATGGGGCGTGCCTTCGTGCATAGTTCTTTGGATGAGGGGAGGGGGTCCTTCCGGGCTGCCCGGACGGTGGAGTGGATGGCCGCTCTTTGCGCCGTGAGGTTGCAGGTCCACCAGGGTTTCGACCTGTGGGTGGGTCTCTTGTCGGGGGTGTGGCTCTTGAGCTGGGACCTGACCCTGTCTAGGGCCATGTCAAACCAGGCTGCCAGTGTGTGTGGTGTGGGTAGGGGGGGAGGCGGGCCGAACGTTATCATTTTCAGTCCCTCCTCAAGTGCTGTCCAGTCCGTTTTTGTTCATCATGGAGATGGTAGTGGGGGGCGTGCCAGGGGCTGTGAGAGTGTTACAAGGATCGGTACATGGTCGGAGCCCGTTGGGGGAAGAGGCGTGCTCCAAGATCTGAAGCTAGGCGAGAGGGGGGCATTAGCAAAAGCTAGGTCTAGTACTGATGGGCGGAGGTTCGTGTCGAAGGGAAAGTATGTTAGGGTGTCATGGGTGTTTAGGAGGCAAAAGCCTTCACTGGCAGCCTTTTCAAAAAAGGGGGAAGAGGCACCGAGGTCCGAAATTGAAAAGAGACGGCCTGGATCAGCTGACGGGTGGTGGATGTTGGAATCTCCAACAACCAGTGTAGGGGAGGACGTTGGAGGGAACGCAGCATCAGGCGAGACGGTCCCTTTAAAGGGAGAGCCATCCCAGCTGCTGTAGAGGTTTACCACGCGGAACCTGGTAACAAAGGAATCAAAAAAACCAACAGAGGAAAAAAAGTCCACCACCATCCAGTCTCTCGCGCCGGAGAAGGCAGGAAGAACCGAGAACAGTTGCGTAGAAAATCAATGTAGGTAGCAAGCCACTCCGGGCTTGCCACCGTTAGGCCATGGAGGAAGAAAAGGCTTAAAGCCCACAAACGCGGGTGGTTTGTTTCTGTACAGGGGGGGGTCTTGTAATGCAATGAGGGTGGGGGGGAAATCCAAAAGGGAAAAGGAATTAAACAGGGAGAGAAACACATCCCAGCTTCCCAAGCAGTTGTGTTGAAGAATGGATATAGGTTTATTGGAGCCCATCGCCAGCACGGAACTGACAGGAGAGGTGCGACCAACCATTACACGCCTTCCGGCGTCTCAGGCAGTGGGAGAGGAGTGGGAGTTGCCTGCCAGGCGGGATTCGGCAGAGCTCCTCCTTGGGGTTTCGCAACATTTGCGGGGGGACGTGGTGTCTCAAAATCCATGGGGGGAAGGAGGGGTCGTGTACCAGTTGAAGGACCCTCGCTGGGGTCGTTCGTCGTGTCCATTCTTTGCTCATCCCGTGATAGAGGGGGTTCCCTGTGGAGAGTAGGGGGGGAGGGTCTCGACGGGCATTCTCTAGCGAAGGCTGGGTGAGGGCCCCTACAGACAACACAGAGCAGTGTGGAGGTGGGGCAACAGTCAGCGACTGCTCTGAGGTTACCGCCCTTGGGGCAGGTTGGGTTCTGGCACCTATGTGCCTGCTTCCTGTGGGAGAGGGCGCAGATTAGGCAGACTGGGTGGTCGAACTTGCACCTTGAGGAGTGATGTCCGTATTCGCAACAATTACTGCACTGAGTGAGGCCGTTGGCCGCGTATGCTCTCTCGATCTTGCATCGAGAGGAGTAAAGGTAAGCGTTGCCCAACATTGCGGCCTCATTGTCCAGGGCCACAGTGACAACTACCGCGGGCGCCTTCTTCTGGACTCTAGTGTCTCGGTCGGGGTTGAGGTATCAGGCAGAGAGGATCGGGACGCTTTTGACGTTCAGTATTGTATTGGAGAGGGACTGGAAGAGGTCTTCGTCATCCCGAGGGAGGTATGTGATCGGGAGGGAGTGAACGGCTAGTTGCAGCTCGTTCGGCGCAGGGCGAAAGGGGAGCCAGGGGGAATCTCCAATCTCGAAGGACTGGTTCAGTTTCGAGGAGAGAGCTTCGTAATAGGGGGCGTATGAAGTGGAGGAGACGAAGGGTGAGAGAACAAGGAGGGTTACAGCGCCTGGGTCGTTGACTGGGGCGGAGAAAGACAGAGGGAGAACGCAGCCAGCCTCTCTCAACACTGAGGCGGCGGAGTCAGCGAAGGAGGCAGCTATAAGCTCAGCCCAGTTGTGAGGGAGGGGGGACGAATGCGGAGCGTAGAAACGCTGCTCGGCTGCTGGCAGACTGTTGGGGCCCCTCGCAGGGGCAGCAGTGGCTGTTCCAGACGCAACTTGGGCAGCTGACGGGGGGGTCTTGGACTTGTTCGCCTTGCCCTTCCTCTTCTGTCCAGATGAGGCGGCCTGAGTGTAGGAGAGGGCGCCGGGATGTGCCGACGACGACGGAACTGGGTAGAACTTGGAAGCAGGAGGGTACTTTCCATCGCGGAAGGTCTGCGCCTCCCAAGAACAAGGGAATTTGGCCGCGTAAGCGGCAGGATTGCCGTACCACATCTGGTCCTTGGTACTATAAGAGGGAAAGTCTATGTCACCCGCACCCTCATAGAGGGGGGTAAGCTTATCCGCAAGGGGGAGGTGGAGTCGGCGGTTTCTTTTTCCTTACACTTTTTGGATGGGGACATCCGAGCCACACTCGAGGCAGCATGGGTGGGTGCGTTTTGCTGGGGTGGGGGCTGCTGGTAGCGTGTGGGTTGGGGGAGGGGGGTGGTCAGACGGGATGCCAGGTCTCTGACCGAAAGCTGGAGGGCAGAGAACGAGGCCGCCGCAGCGGTCTCAGAGGAGGGAAGTGGGGGGCGAACTGGGGGCCTGTTCTTTCTAGAATGGAGGTCGTCGATTTGTCCCGAGAGTCTTGCGACCTCTAGTGCGAGCCCGTCGATTTGAGAGGATAGGGCCCGCGAGGCTAGGAGCGATGTGCAGAGGAGGGGGTGGATAACGGCCTCGCCAGGGGAGAGGTCGTCCAGTTCACCAGAGCTGATCGCGGGGACAAGTTGTAGGGATACTACAGCGTCTGTCATCGCATTTTCGCGCAGCGCGAGAAGCAGGAGGACGTGTGGACGGATTCCTGATACGGAGGAATGCTCTGAGGGGGGGAGGGGGAACGAGGTCATTTCTGACTACGACGTTGGAACTCAGCCAAAAGGGCTTACGGGAGATAGTTTGATTGTGTGGGCACACCGGACGCTGATGGTGTTGAGAACTAGTTAAAGATTTAGGGGGGGGGAAATAGCGGAAGCGGAGCGTGCCCTATCTACTCAGCTTTTTTTTCTTCTTTTTTTTTTTTTTTTTTNGGTACATGGTCAGAGCCCTATGGGGGAAGGCGCGTGCTCCAACATCTGAAGCTAGGTGAGAGTGGGGGATTAGCAAAAGCTAGGTCTGTTACCGATGGTCGCAGGTTCGTGTCGAAGGGAAAGTATGTAAGGGTGCCAGGGGTCTTCAGGAGGCAGAAGCCTTCACTGGCAGCCTATTCAAAAAAGGGGGCAGAGGCATTGAGGTCCGAAACCGTGAAGAGACGGCCTGGGTCAGCTGACGGGTGGTGGATGTTGAAATCTCCAGCAACCAGTGTAGGGTCTGTCTCTTATACACATCTAGATGTGTATAAGAGACAGGAGTAAGGGAGCCGCCTGTGGGCTCCGGCGGGAAAGGAAGGAGCAGTAGGGTGCTAGCCGAGGAAGGGTGTTGCAGTAGGGTGCAAGCCGATCCAACTGACGGAACAGGAGGGAAACCGAACGCAACCGTCTCAACTATCGGTAATCGTGTTCGTGTCTGACTAGGCGGTCCCCATAGAAGAAGGCAAGCGTTTGACCGCGTCTCTCATGTAGTCCCCTTTTCTCAGAGAGATAGCGTCACTTAGTAGATGGGATACCAGTACTTAAGCCGACTGTGGAGAGGAGCGAGATCGACCCGTGGGCCTGTTGAAAAGTCCTCGCTTACCGCAAACCGTGTTCCCAGCCGTCTGAAGTATGGGAAGGGAGCGGTCGCTGACCGTGTGGAGGGGCTGCGCTAAGCGAGGAAGGGGGCAAGAACGGGCAGCAGAGAAACAGTACCGGAACTCAAGGGAATGAAAGCCCGGAAGCGTAAAAGAGCAGAAGAGGGCAGTAAGGGGTGGAGGAAGATGGCCGTCTCTCCTAGGCCGCAGCCATCCTGGGAGGAGAGGGGGGGTGGATGGTTCGTGAGTACCTAGCGTTGAGGGTTGATTTCAAGCGCCGTGTGTGTACATGAGACGGAGGATGCCGCCATCTACTCAGCTTCTTCTTTTTTTTTTTTTCTTTTTTTTTTCTCTTTATTTTATTCTGTATTTAAGGTACACCGTCTACATGCAGCGCTAGCTATGGTCGACGAAGTAGAGTCTGTCTCTTATACACATCTAGATGTGTATAAGAGACAGGGAGGGTACAGGGGATTTCCAAAGCAGGGGAGCGTAGACCGAAGTCAAGCCCCTTGTGTGGTGTCGGTGGTCGTCAGAGGCCCTAAAGGGGGACGAGGTTGGGAACGTGGGGTGGAGCCTTGCGGTGGCCGGATTGGCCTCTGGCGGAAGGCAGACAAGTCGTATTGCCGCCAGCCTCTGTTTGTGGCGTATCAGAACGGGCATTGGAGGTAGGGCCGATTCGCAGGCGCGGACGCCAATCGGTGTCGAGGAGAAACAATTTGTTACCCATCTCTGGACTGACCTCCAGAAGATGGACATTCGATCGAGGAGGGTGAGGCTTGGGGAGAAGAGGTCCGCGCCGTACAGGAGGATAGGGGCTNTTATTTTATTCTGTATTTAAGGTACACCGTCTACATGCAGCGCTAGCTATGGTCGACGCAAGAAACCTCGACCCCTACTCCAGGCCGCAACAGCCAGAAGAAAAACTGTCAACGAAACTAAACAGGAAGCGCACGGGCAGACAGGACCGAAACCCCCGGAACATGACACCCCCCACCCAGCCCCGCGCAGTCGAAAAAGCTCCCCCGCCCAGCAACTTGTAGTATACACAACGGTAAAGACTGTAAAGAAAAGCCACCCAAGCCCATCAAAACAAAAGAAACCCCAAGACCCGACAGTGGCCTCAACCCCCAACAAGAGCTACCCCCCCTGGCCACAACCCAACCGATCAGTGCCACCTACGATAATTGTATCTGCGGCTAAGGGCAAGCCCGACAAGGTGGAAAGGAGAACCAAAAGAAAGAAATACCCGAGCCGAAGGGAAACCAAACGCGTGGCAGAACCCAAGGACTAGTGCAATCCGGACCAGGAAGCCCGGCGGAGACGCGCGAAGGGCGTCGAGGCGAGGATGTGTAGCAGTAGGGTGCAAGCCGAGGGAGGGCGCAGCAGTAGCGTGTAAGCCGATCCAACCGTAAGATCAGGAAGAAAACCAAACGCGAGCGTATCAACTATCGGAAAATGTGTTCAGGTCTGACTAGGCGGTCCACAGAGGCAGACGGCAAGCGTTTTGCCACGTCTCTCATGTAGTCACTTTTTCTACGAGAGATAGTGTCACTTAGTGGATGGGATACCACCGCTTAAGCCGACCGTGAGGAGAAGCGAGATCGACCCGTAGGCCTGTTGGAAAGTTCTCGCATACCGCAAACCGTATTCCCGGCCGTCTGAAGCATGGGAAGCGAAGGGTCTCCGACCGGGAGGAGGGACCTCGCTAAGCGAGGAGGGAGACCAGAACAGGCAGCAGAAAAGAAGTACGGGAACCCAGAGGATGGAAAGCCCCGACGCATAGGGAAGCGAAGAAGGGGCAGTGAGGGGGGGGATGGCCGTCACTCCTAGGCCGTAGCAATTATGGGAGGAGAGGGGAGGTGGATGGTTCGTGAAGATCAAGCCCGGAGGGTTGATTTCAAGGGAGAGGAAAATGGAGGAGATGGAGGACGCCCTATCTACTCAGCTTTTCTTTTTCTGCTTTTTTTTTTTTCTTTTTTGGGTCTTTTTTTTTATCTACATGTATTCATTGATTTATGGTACAAGAACTTGCATGCAGCACTAGCTATGGCATAAACAAAACCTTAATCTCAAACGTATGCAATAACAAAAGAAACACTCACACCAAACTATAAAAACCTCCTAAATGTGTCCAATAGCGGACACCAAACCCGTAAGTAAATAAAACAAAAGATTAGGCGATCATAACGAAAAATAAAAACCCCTAGCCCAAGAGCAGAGGAAATTCAAACAGTAAGTAGCCTACCGCCTCAGGGGGCGAAGCCGTGAAACGGCAGGCCGGACGCTGTGTCGCCTGATTCAAGTGGGTGGTCCCTTGCTGCTGGGGGCATGCCTGGCGGGAAGCCCGTCGCCGTGACGTTGATGTACCTGGCGAGGGAGTGGAGAGCGTCGATGCTGGACCATAGGGGGCTGTCACTGTCTAACGAAGTGAGCCTGCGGAGGTGGCGCTCACGAGGTTCTTTGCGGGACTCGCATGATAGGATGGCATGGGTGAAGTCCTCCTCCTCCTCCTCGCACAATGGGCAGGGGGGGGAGGAGTCCTCGGTGCACCAGGAGGAGTAGACTGCTAAGTAGCTCTTGCGTGAGCACATTTAATGTATTCGCCCCGCCATGAACCTTCACAGCCCCTTGAAGGGGTGGGGGGATAGGGATACTGGGTAGGGGTATGTTGGCGGGGGTGGGAACTGATCGTTCCAATCTTTGACCGGTGCCGATCTAACTCTCACTTTGACCGATCTGTAGGAGGGGGCTCCATCCCCGGCCCGCAGGCATGTTATCTGGAGGAGGTCGGGGGAGGCCACCGGAAGTGGACCGGATGTCGGGATGAAGGGGAGAGTGCGGTGCGCTATGGCGTCGATTGGCAGGTGTTTCCTAATGGGCGGGGAGGGTACAGGGGATTTCAAGGGGAGGGGAGCGTAGACAGAAGTCAAGCCCCACATGTGGTGTCGGTGGTCGTCAGAGGCCCTAAAGGGGGACGAGGTTGGGAACGTGGGGTGGAGCCTTGCAGTGGCCGGATTGGCCTCTGGTGGAAGGCAGACAAGTCGTATTGCCGCCAGCCTCTGTTTGTGACGTATCAGAAGGGGCATGGGGGGTAGGGCCGATTCGCAAGCGAGGATTGCAATGGGTGTCGCGGAGAAGCAAGTTGTTACCCATCTCTGGACGGACCTCCAGAAAACGGACATTCGATCGAGGAGGGTGCGGCTTGGGGAGAAAAGATCAGCGCCGTATAGGAGGATAGGGGCTATTTGTGAGGAGGCCAGTCGGTGGCAAAGAAAAGGAGGAAGGCGCTTGCCAGGCCTTGAGAGACGTTTTATCGTTGCGAAAGGTCCTTGGACTAAACCAAGTCTGCGCACGAAGTGGGAGCTGGTGCCTCTCGTTCCCGAAGTGGAGGAGGGCTCGAACCAGTATCCTAGCCAGCGAACTAGCTTTGAAGGACGGAAGACAGGGTCGTCTAGCAGGACTTGGCTTGGGGGGGGGAGGACCTTCTGGGAGGGGGTTTCCCAGTACATCAGTTCGGTTTTTGGGATCGAAAAGGACACTCCTATCCTGCCAGCCTTCCGCTGGAGGACCCTGGTGATGCCCTGCGGCCTTTGGATGTTTCTCCGGTTAGAGCCTGAGGCCACTGTGACAGCGAAGTCGTCCACATAAGATAGTTTGAGGCCCCTGGGGACCGGAAAATAGAGGGTCGACACGTAGATGACGAATAGCAGGGGGGAGATCGGGGAGCCCTGAGCGGTACCAACCGAGACAGGTGAGAAGACTTGGGGAGCCCCCGGGAAGATCTGGCGGCAGGAGCCGCTGTGGAGGAAAGACCTTATCCACCAGACCAGGTAGGGGTCAACTGCTTTCGCGGCGAGTCTTTCGCAAAGTATTGAGGCGGAGACATTATCGTAGCCTCCCTCTATGTCTAGGAAGAGGGTCGAGACCTTGAGTTTGGGGCTCATAAATAGCTGAACCTCGTGAGTAGTCGCCGAGTCGAAGGTACTCAGACCAGGCAGGGAGCCAGTTTGGTTGGGGGAGAGGAGGCCCAGGCATCCGGCCAGGGCCGAGAGCCCGTTTGCCATCATCCTCTCTAGAATCTTCGAAACTGTTTCTAGGAGGACGATTATGCGAAAGGAGGCAAGGGTGTCATAGGAGGGTTTCCCAGGCTTTTCCAGCACGATGCCGTTCGCCTTTTCCAGTGAAGAGGGGTGGTGCCCGTACTTGACTAGGGGGGCCAGGAGGGAGGTGAGGATGTTGGCATTTAGCAGGTGGACTTTCTTCCAAACAGAATAGGGTATCTGGTCCGGACCAGGGGCAGAGGACGAAGAGGACATCCGAAGGGCCGCCTATATTTCTTCCGCCGATAGCTCTGGGACATCCTTGAACGCACGAAGGATTCTGGGAGGAGGGGAGGATCCCTTCTCCGGGAAGATGTGCCCCAGGAGCGCCTTGTTGATTTCGTTGGGGCTTGCAGCACCTGGAATTTGTGGGAACCAGTCGGGTGGTCGTCCGAAGGCAAACCTTTTCGCCGTCCATAGAGTTTGGGGGTTTGCTGTTTCCAGGAAGTTTCTCCAGTAGTCGTTCTTGGCCTTCTTGATGGCCTTGAAGTACATGAGGCGTGCCTTCCTGCATAGTTCCTTGGATGAGGGGAGGGGGTCTCTCCGGTTTGCGCTGACGGTGGAGTGGAAGTTCGTTCTTGGCGCCGTGAGGTTGGGGGTCCACCAGGGTTTCGACCTGTTGGTAGGTCTCTTGTCAGGGGTGTGGCTTTCGATCTAGGACCTGACCCTGTCCAGGGCCATGTCAAACCAGGCTGCCAGTGTATGTGGCGTGGGTAGGGGGGGAGGCGGGTTGAACATTATCCTTTTCAATCCTTCCTCATGGGCTGTCCTGTCTGTTTTTGTCCACGATGGAGATGGTGGTAGGGGGCGTGCCTGGGGCGGTGAGAGTATTACAAGGATCGGTACATGGTCAGAGCCCTATGGGGGAAGGCGCGTGCTCCAACATCTGAAGCTAGGTGAGAGTGGGGGATTAGCAAAAGCTAGGTCTGTTACCGATGGTCGCAGGTTCGTGTCGAAGGGAAAGTATGTAAGGGTGCCAGGGGTCTTCAGGAGGCAGAAGCCTTCACTGGCAGCCTATTCAAAAAAGGGGGCAGAGGCATTGAGGTCCGAAACCGTGAAGAGACGGCCTGGGTCAGCTGACGGGTGGTGGATGTTGAAATCTCCAGCAACCAGTGTAGGGTAGGACGTTGGAGGGAATGCAGCATCCGGCGAGACTATCCTTTTGAAGGGGGAGCCATCCCAGGTGCTGTAAAGGTTCACCATGCGAAACTTGTTAACAAAGGAATCAAAGAAACCAACAAAGGAATGGAAATCCGCGGCCATCCCGTCTCTCGCATCAGAGAAGACGGGAAGAACCGAGAACTGTTGCGTAGAAAATAAATGTAGGTAGCAGGCCACTCTGGGCTTGCCACCGTTGGGGCATGGAGGAAGGAAAGACTTGAAACCCGCAAACGCGGGTGGTTTGTTTCTGTACAGGAGGGGGTCTTGTAATGCAACGAGGGTGGGGGGGAAATCCAAGAAGGAAAAGGAATTAAATAGGGAGAGAAACACATCCCAACTTCCCAAGCAGTTATGTGGAAGAACGGATATAGGATTATTGGAGCCCGTCGCCAGCATGGAACTCACAGGGGAGGTGCGACCAACCATTACACGCCTTCCGGCATCTCAGGCAGCGGGAGAGGAGTGGGAGTCGCCTGCCAGGCGGGATTCGGCAGAGCTCCTCCTTGGGGTTTCGCAACGCTTGCGCAGGGACGTGTTGGGGGGTATCACCACGCCTAGGACGGGGCGTCTCAAAATCGATGGGGGGAAGGAGCGGTCGTGCACCAGTTGAAGGACCCTCGCCGGGGTCGTTCGTCGTGTCCATTCTTTCCTCATCCTACGATAGAGGGGGTTCCCTGCGGAGAGTAGGGGGGGCGGGTCTCGATGGGCAGTCTCTAGCGAAGGCTGGGTGAGGGCCCTTACCGACGGCACAGAGCGGTGGGGAGGTCGGGCAACAGTCAGCGACTGCTCTGCGGTCACCGCCCTGGGGGCAGGGTGGGTTCTGGCACCTATGTGCCTGCTTCCTGTTGGAGAGGGCGCAGATTGGGCAGACTGGGTGGTCGACCTTGCACCTTGCGGAGTGGTGTCTGTATTCACAACAATTACGGCACGGAGTGAGGCCATTGGCCGAGTAGGCTCTCTCGATCTTGCATCGAGAGGAGTAAAGGTAAGCGTTGCCCAACATTGCGGCCTCATTCTCCGGGGCCACAGTGACAACCACCGAGGTTTCCTTCTTCTGGACTCCGGAGTCTCGGTCGGGGTTGAGGTATCGGGCCGCGAGGATCTGGACGTTTTTGACGTTTAGTATTGTGTTTGAGAGGGACTCGAAGAGGTCGTCGTCGTCCCCACGGAGGTATGTGATCGGGAGGGAGTGAACTGCTATTTACACCTCGTTTGGCGCAGGACGGAAGGGGAGCCAGGGGGAATCTCCAATCGGGAAGGACTGGTTCAGTTTCGCGGAAAGAGCTGCGTAGTAGGTGGCATATGAAGTGGACGAGACGAATGGAGAGAGAGCAAGGAGGGTTATAGCGCCTCTGTCGCTTACTCTGGCGGAGAAAGATAGCGGGAGAATGCAGCCAGCCTCTCTCAACACTGTGGCGGCGGAGTCACCGAAGGAGGCAGCTATAAGCTCAGCCTGGTGGTGCGGGAGGGGGGACGAACGCGGCGTATAGAACCGCCGCTCAGCTGCTGGCAGACTCTTGGGGCCCCTCGAAGGGGCAGCAGTGGCCGTTCCAGACACAACCTGGGCAGCAGATGGGGGGGTCTTGGATCTATTCGCCTTGCCCTGCCTCTTCTGTCCAGATGAGGGGGCCTGGGCGTAGGAGGGGGCCCCAGGTTTTGCCGACGACGACGGAACTGGGTGGAACTCGGAAACAGGAGGGTACTTTCCATCCCAGAAGGTTTGAGCCTCCCAAGAGCGTGGGAATTTGGCCGCGTAAGCTGCCGGGTTGCCGTACCACTTCTGGTCCTTGGTACTGTAAGAGGGGAAGTCTATGTCACCCGTACCTTCATAGAGGGGGGAGAGCTTATCCGCAACGGGAGTTCGGAGTCGGCCGATGCCTTCTCCTTGCCCTTTTTGGATGGGGCCACCCGAGCCGCACTCGAGGCAGCATGAGTTGGTGCGTTTTGTTGGGGTGGGGGCTGTTGGTGGCGTGTTTGTTGGGAGAGGGGGGTGGTCAGATAGGACGCCAGGTCCCCAACTGAAAGCTGGAGGGCAGAGAGTGAGGCCGCCGTAGCGGTCTCAGAGGAAGGAAGTTGGGGGGGAACTGGGGACCTGTTCTTTCTTGCATGGAGGTCGTCGATTTGTCCCGAAAGTCTTGCGACCTCCAGCGCGAGATCGCCGCTTTGAGAGGATAGGACGCTTGAGGCTAGGAGCGATGTGCAAAGGAGGGGGAGGATAACGGCCTCGCCAGGCGAGAGATCATCCAGTTCACCAGAGCTGATCGGGGGGAAAGGTTGTGGGGATACACCAGCGTCTGCCATTGCATTTTCGAGCAGTGCGAGAAGAAAGGGGACGTGTGGACGGATTCCTGACACTGAGGAATGCTGTGAGGGGGGGAGGGGTACCGAGGCCATTTCTGACTATGCCGTTGGTCCACAGCCAAAAGGCTTCTGGAGATAGTTCGAACGTGTGGGCACACGGGACGCTGATGGTGTTGAGAACAAGATAGAAATGTAGGGGGGGGGAAATAGCGGAAGTGGGGCCTGCCCTATCTACTCAGCTTCTCTTTTTTTTTGCTTTTTTTCTTCTTTTCTTTCTCTTCATTTTATGCCCTGCTTCAGGTACACCGTCTACATGCAGCGCTAGCTATGGTCGACGCAAGAAACCTCCACCCCAACTCCAGCCCGAAACAGCCTGAAGAAATACCGTCAACGAAACCAAAAAGAAAGCGCACTGGCGGACAGGACCGAAACCCGCGGAACATGACACCCCCCACCTAGCCCCGCGCAGTCGAAAAAGCTCCCCCGACCCGCGACTTGTCGTATACACAACGGTAAAGACTGTAAAAGAAAGCCACCCAAGGCCATCCGAACAAAACAAACCCCAAGACCCAACAGTAGCCTCAACCCTGAACCAGAGCCACCCCCAACGGCCACAACCCAACCGAACAGTGCCACCTACGATAATTGTATCGACGGCTCAGGGCTAGCCCGACAAAGTGGAAAGGAGAACCTAAAGAGAGAAACACCCGAGCCGAAGGAAAACGTGGCCCATGGCAGAACCCAGGGACCAGTGCCATCCAGACTGGGAAGCCCGGCGGAGACGCTCGAAGGGCGTCGAGGTGAGGCGGTGTAGCAGTAGGGTGCAAGCCGACGGAGGGTGCAGCAGTAGGGTACAAGCCGAGGGAGGGTGCAGCAGTAGGGTGCAAGCCGAGGGAAGGTGCAGCAGTAGGGTGCAAGCCGATTCAACCGTAAGATGAGGAAGGAGACCGAACGCGACCGTATCAGCTATCAGTAATGGTGTTTGTGTCCATCAAGGCGGTCCTCAGAGGCAGAAGGCAAGCGTTTTACTACGTCTCTCATGTAGTCCCTTGTTCTACGAGAGATAGTGTCACTTAGTGGATGGGATACCAGCGCTTAAGCCGACCGCGAGGAGAAGCGAGATCGACCCGTGGGCCTGTTGGAAAGTTCTCGCGTACCGCAAACCGTGTTCCCAGCCATCCGAAGCATGGGAAGCGGATGGTCGCCGACCGTGGGGAGGGGCCTCGCTCCGTGAGGCGGGAGATGAGAACGGGCAGCAGAAAAGCAGTACCAGAACCCCGAGGATGGAAAGCCCGACGCGTAACTAACGCGACGAAGGGCAGTGGGGGGGGTGGATGGCCATCACTCCTAGGCCGAAGCCATCACGGGAGGAGAGGGGTGGTGGATGGTTCGTGAAGACCAACCCCGCAGGGTTGATTTCAACCACGAGGAAAATGGAGGAGACGGAGGATGCCCTATCTACGCAGCTTTTTTCTTTTCTTTTTTTCTTTTTTTATCTTCATGTATTCATTGATTTACGGTATAAGACCTTGCATGCAGCGCTAGCTATGGCATAAACAAAACCTTAATCTCAAAACGCTCGCAACAATAAAGGAAACAATCGCACCAAACTATAAAATCCTCCTAAGTGTGTCCGATAGCCGACACCAAATCCCTACGGAAGTAAAACAAAAAATTGCATGATCATAACAAAAAATAAAGCCACCTTCAAAAGAAAAGTAATCTCAAAAAGGACCAACAGTACCATACGAGGGGTCTACCCCCCTCAGGGGGCGAAACCATGGATTGGAAGAACTAAAGTTGTATCGACTTGTAAAGACTCTGGGTCCCGTTCTGCCGCGGGTATTCCTGGTGGGAAGCACGTCGCCGTGACGTTAATGTATCTGGCGAGGGAGTCTAGAGTGGTAGGGTCAGACCAGAGAGGGCTGTCCCTTTCTACCGACGTGAGCCCCGGGAGGTGGCGCTCACGAGGTACCTTTCGGGACTTGCAGGACAGGATGGCGCGGGTGAAGTCCTCCTCATCCTCCTCGCAGAAGGGGCAGAGGGGGGAGGGGTCCTCAGTGAACCAGGAGGGGTGGGCAGTGAGATAGCTTTTACCCGAGCGCATTTGGTGTATTCTCCCTGCCATGAATCTTCCAAGTCCCATGAATGGATGGGGCGAGAGGGACACTGGGTAGGAGTATTGCGGTGGAGGTGGGAACTGATCGTTCCAGTCTTTGACCAATGCCGATCTGACTTTTAACTTAATCTACCTGTATGAGGGGGTACCGGCCCGTATCGGGAGGGAGGCAGGGGGGAGGAGGTCGTGGGAAGCCACCGGCACGGGGCCGGCTTCTGTGATGAACAGGATCATCCTGTGCGCAATTGCGTCCAATGGGAGGTGTTTCCTTATCGGCAGTGAGGGGACGGGGGACCTCCACGAGAGAGGGGCGTAAACCGAGGTTAACCCTCTTGTGTGGTGTCGATGGTCTTCAGAGGCCCAGAAGGGGGACAAGATCGGGAAGGTTGGGTGGAGTCTCGCAGTGGCCGGATTGGCCTCTGGGGGGAGGCAGACAAGTCTCACCGCTGCTAGTCGTTGTCGGTGGCGTATCAAAAGGGGCATGGGGGGGAGGGCCGACTCGCAAGCGAGGATGCGAACTGGTGTCGAGGAGAAGCAGTTTGTTACCCATCTTTGGATAGATCTCCACAAGACAGACATGCGATCGGGGAGGGTGAGGCTTGGAGAGAATAAGTCCGCCCCATACAGGAGAATCGGGGCTATCAGGGAGGAGGCCAGATGATGGCAGAGGAAAGGCGGGAGGCCTTTACCAGGCCTTGATAGTCTTTTGATCGTTGCGAATGCACCTTGGGCAAGGCCCAGCCTTCTTACGAAGTGGGAGGTGGTACTCCAAGTACCCGAAGTGGAGGAGGGCTCGAACCAATACCCGAGCCAGCGAATCAGCTTGGAGGGGCAGACGACGAGGTCTTCCAGCCGGACCGGGATCGCGGGGGGGGGTATTCTTTGAGAGGGTGTTTCCCTGTGTATCAACTCCGTTTTCGGGATCGAGAAGGACACCCCTAGCCTGCCAACCTTCCGCTGTAGGACCTTGGTTATTCCTTGGAGGCTCTAGATGTTCCTACGGTACGACCCTGTGGCCACCGTGACAGCGAAGTCGTCCACATAAGAGAAGATGAGGCCCCTGGGGACCGGAAAGTGGAGGGTTGAGACGTAGATAACAAAGAGCAGGGGGGAGATTGGCGAGCCTTGCGGGGTTCCTACCGAGACGGGAGAGAAGACCTGGGGTGCCCCCTGAAAAACCAGGCGACAAGTGCGTCCGTGGAGGAAAGACCTTCCCTATCTACGCAGCTTTTTTTCTTTTTTCTTTTTTTTTTTTTTTTT
>JACCEG010000051.1:421110-510290 GCA_014065205.1 Tuber brumale
CACTGGAATCGCTTCCTGGCTGGGGCTGACTCCAGGACTATCTGGAATGCCAAGAAGTTTGCTTATGGCCGTACTCCTGAACGTTTCCCTTCCCTCCCGGATGCCACCACCCCCTCCGAAATCAATTCCACCCTCATCAATCACTTCTTTCCGCTTCCTCCTCCCTCTCCTCGTCCATCCTGCCTCCTGCCTCCCCTCTCCAACACACCTCCTGTCACGGCCGAGGAAGTTTCCCTTGTCCTTCGCCGCTCCTCCTCGTCCTCCGCTCCAGGACCAGACTGCATACCCTACGGGGCTTGGAAAAGGGTTCACCGTGCCAATAAACTCCTTCTCCCTTCCCTCTTGTCTCCCCTCCTCCTCTATAGTTACCACCCACCATCCATGAAACGCGCAAATGGTGTGGTCCTTGACAAACCAGGGAAACCCGAATACACCAGCCCTTCCGCGTTCCGTGTCATCGTGCTTCTCGAAACCGTCTCCAAAATACTCGAACGCATAGTGGCATATCGTTTAGCCTCCTTTGCTCGCTCTTCCTCTCTTTTGAACCTCCACCAGTGTGGGTCTCTTGCTGGCCTTGGCTGCTTTGACGCCGTGTCCACCCTCCAACACGAGGTCCGCCTTCTCCCAACTTCCCGCCTTAAGGTCTCCACCCTCTTCCTAGACATAAAGGGTGGTTTCGACAATGTCAACTCCTCCCAGCTCTGCACACTCCTCCGTCGACACAAGACTCCTGCCTACCTCGTTTCCTGGGTTTCCTCCTTCCTCTTCTCACGCCAGTGCCGCCTTATTTTTCAAGGCGCTCCCAATGTTTTTTCTCCCGTTGCCGTGGGCACCCCTCAAGGCTCACCCATTTCTCCTCCTTTATTTGTTATTTATGTTTCTCAACTTCACCTATCAATTCCTCTCGGCCTCAACGTCTCGTACGTTGACGACTTTTCAGTCACGGTCGCCTCTCCCTCCTACCGCTCGAATATTCGCCGCCTTCAATCCCTCTTTAAGGCCTTGCTAAGCAAAGCGGCGCCCCTTGGCGTGGCCCTTTCCATCCCCAAAACTGAACTAATCCACTGGCGCACCCGACGTGACAGGAATCCCGTTTCCCGCGCTCCTATTTCTCAGAATGGGTCCCTCTTCGAGCCCTCTGCCGAAGTCCGTTGGCTGGGCTATTGGCTTACCCCCACATTAGAATCCTCCTCCCACTTCAGCCGCCGACTAGCTCTTGCGTGGGGGTCCTTCTCCCTAGTAAAACGCCTCAGCCCAGCGGGCAAAGGCCTCTTACCTTGGTGCAACCGCAAGCTCGCCGTCGGGCTCCTCCTTCCTGTCCTCACCTTCGGGGGAGACGTCTATTCTCCCAACTCCACCACCCTCCGCAAACTCGAATCCTTCTGGCACACCGTCTTGCGCTGGGTCACCAATTGTTTCCGCTCAACGCCCTCCTCTATCCTCTACTGTGAGGCTGCTCTGCCGCCCATTGGCACCTACTTGGCTCACAAGAGACGCCTTGCGGCCATTCGACTCCTCTGCTCCCCTCCTACTGTCAACCCTGCCGCTGCCCGCCTGCACCCCCGGGTGCCCACCTGGGACTCCTGGCGTGCCCCCTCCCATCGACACCTCCTCGCCCCCCTAAAAGGGTCAACTCGTCCCCCTCACTGGTCTTCGCCCCCCTCTGGGGGCCGCATTCACCTCCCTCTAGACTGCGTCGCTTACTCAGTCAAATCAATCCTTCCTCCCCGCCTCCCTTTGGCCTTCCCGCATCTCATCAATCCCACGCCTTATGATCCGACTGGCCTGCCATCCTATGTCTCACTAAAGGCTGCCACTGCTCCTCTTTTGGTCTCTGATTGGTCCTCCACCGCCCCCACCCCTTCCACCTATCCCTTTGGCCCCTCGCTAGCTCCACACCCCTTCATGGGTCTCCCCAGGTTCACTGCGGGCCGTATCTACCAAATGCGCTCTGGCAAGAGTTATCTTGCAGCGCACATTTCATGGTCTTCCCGTGACGAGTCCACCCTTTGCCCATTCTGTGAAGAGGCCGAGGAGACTTTTGATCACGCCATCCTCCACTGTCCAGCTAAGGCCCAACAACGCGAGTCCCTCCTCCAAGGAATCGATGACCTCGGCCCTGATGCCCCCCTCTGGCACTCTTCAGACCTCATATTGGGGTTCGCTAAGTACGTCTCTGAGACAGCCTCCGGCTTCCCTCCAAGGATGCCTGCAGTGGCCCGCTCCTCTACTGCCTCTCCAGCCGCGGCTGGAGCCAGTCCATAGCAGTGCTGTCTTCTAGCCTGCCCTACATTACCTGATACAACCAGCAATGGATTTCCTTACTAGTTTAAATTTGTTTTTCAACATTATGATGTTTGTTGTGATTGTTGGAGGATGGGTTTTGTTTCTTTTTGATTTTCAAGGGGACCTTGGAGTGGCCTTGGAATGCTTTACTTTTGCTGTTAGTCCTCGTTGGCGATGCTTGGGTACATACGTGCCCGTTTTGGAGGAAATTATGCGATATTTGAGTTTTGTTGTTTCTTTTGTTGTTGCGTTGGAATTAAGGCTTTTTGTATACCATAGCGCGAGCTGCATGTACGTTTTTAAGCCACGATCAATAAACAAATGATATAAAAAAAAAGTAAAAATAAAAAAAAGAAAAAAATCGCTAGCTACGGCATAAACAAAACCGTAATCTCAAACGTACGCAGTAACAAAAGAAACCCTCGCACCCAACTATAAAAACCTCCAAGTGTGTCCGATAGCCGACACCAAATCCCTAAGGAAATAAAAGAATAAAGCGCGTGATCATAACGAAAAATAAAAATCCCTAGCCCAAAACTAAGGGAAAAACCAAAAGGATAAGTAGCCTACCCCTTCAGAGGGCGAACCCGTGAATCGGCAGACCAGACTCGGTATCGTCTGATTCAATTGGGTGGTCCCATGCCGCCGGGGGCATGCCTGGTGGATAGCCCGTCGCCGTTACGTTGATGTACCTGGCGAGGGAGTGGAGGGCGTCGCTGCTTGACCAGAGGGGGCTGTCCCTGTCTAACGAAGTGAGCCCGCGGAGGTGCCGCTCACGAGGTTCCTTACGGGACTCGCATGATAGGATGGCATGGGTGAAGTCCTCTTCCTCTCCCTCGCACAACGGACAGAGGGGGGAGGGGTCCTCGGTGAACCAGGAAGGGTGGGCCGCTAAATAGCTCTTGCCCAAACGCATTTGGTGTATCCTCCCCGCCATAAACCTTCCAAGTCCCATGAAGGGGTGGGGGGAAAGGGACACGGGGTAGGAGTATGATGGGGGGGGCGGGAACTGATCGTTCCAATCTTTGACCAATGCCAATCCAACTTTTTGCTTGACCGATCTGTAGGAGGGGGCTCCATCCCCGGCTTGAAGACCGGTTGTCGGGAGGAGGTCGGGGGAGGCCACCGGAAGGGGTCCGTAGGGCGGGATGAAAGGGAGAGTTCGGTGCGCTATTGCGTCAATTGGCAGGTGTTTCCGAATCGGCGGGGAGGGTACAGGGGATTTCCAGAGGAGGGGAGCGTAGACCGAAGTCAAACCCCTTGTGTGGTGTCGGTGGTGGTCCGAGGCTCTGAAGGGGGACGAGGTTGGGAACGCGGGGTGGAGCCTCGCAGTGGCCGGATTGGCCTCTGGGGGAAGGCAGACAAGTCGTAGTGCCGCCAGCCTTTACTTGTGCCATATCAGAAGGGGCATGGGGGGTAGGGCTGATACGCAGGCGAGGATGCCAACCGGTGTCGATGAGAAGCAGTTTGTCACCCATCTCTGAACAGACCTCCAAAAGAAAGACATGTGGTCCAGGAGGGTGAGGCTCGGGGAGAAGAGGTCCGCTCCGTATTGGAGGATAGGGGCAATTCAGGAGGAGGCCAGGCGGTGGCAGAGGAAGGGAGGGAGACCCTTGCCGGGTCTTGAGAGACGTTTTATTGTGGCAAAGGCACCTAGGGCCAGGCCAAGTCTTCGCAGGAAGTGGGAGGTGGTACCACTCGTACCTGAGGTGGAGGAGGGCTCGAACTAATACCCGAGCCAACGAACTAGCTTTGAGGGGCGGAAGACAAGGTCATCCAACAGGACTGGGATCGGGGGGGGGGGGATCTTCAGGGAGGGGGTTTCCCAGTGCAACAGCCTTCCGCTGGAGGACCTTGGTGATGCCCTGCAGCCTTTGGATGTTTCTCCGGTAAGAGCCCGAGGCCACCGTGACAGCGAAGTCGTCCACATAAGATAGTATGAGGCCCCTGGGGACCGGAAAATGGAGGGTCGACACGTAAATGACGAAGAGCCGGGGGGAGATCGGGGAGCCCTGTGGGGTACCAACCGAGACAGGTGAGAAACCTTGTGGAGCCCCCTGGAAAATCAGGCGGGAAGAGCGGCCCTGGAGGAAAGACCTTGTCCACGAGACCAGGTAGGGGTTGACCGCTTTGGTGGCGAGTCAGTCGCAAAGTACTGGGGCGGAGACATTATCGAAGGGTCCCTTTATGTCTAGGAAGAGGGTCGAGACCTCAAGTTTGGGGCGCATAAATAGCTGAAACTCGTGCGTGAGGGTAGCCGCTGCGTCGAAGGTGCTCAGGCCAGGTAGGGAACCCTTCTGGTTGGGGGAAAGGAGGCCCCGGAACCGGGCCTGGGCTGAAAGTTGGTTCGCCATCACCCTCTCCAAAATCTTAGAAACTGTTTCTAGGAGGACCATTATGCGAAAGGAGGCAGGGGTGTCGTACGATGGTTTCCCAGGTTTGTCCAGCACAATGCCGCTTGCCTTTTGAAGGGAAGATGGGTGGTGCCCGTACCTGACTAGGGGGCCCAGGAGGGAGGTGAGAATGCGGGGGTTTATCACGTGGACTTTCTTCCAGACAGAGTAGGGTATCTGGTCCGGGCCAGGGGCAGAGGATGAAGAGGACTTCCGAAGGGCCGACGATATTGCTTCCGCCGACAGTTCAGGGACGTCCTTGAAAGCTCGAAGGATTCTAGGAGGGGGGGAGGATCTCTTCGCAGGGAAAAAGTGCCCGAGGAGCGGCTGGTGGATCTCGTTGGGGCTTTCAGCACCCGGAATTTGTGGGAACCGGTCGGGTGGCCATCCGAAGGCAAACCTTTTCGCCGCCTATAAAGTTTGTGGGTTTGCTGTTTCCGAGAAGTTTTTCCAGTAGTCGTTCTTGGCCCTTTTGATGGCCTTGAAGTACATGAGGTGCGCCCTCTTGGATAGCTCCTTGGATGAGGGGAGGGGGTACCTCCGGGCCGACCGGACGGTAGAGTGGAAGGCCGCTCTTTGCGCCGTGAGGTTGTGGGTCCACCAGGGTTTCGACCTGTGGATGGGTCTCTTGTCGGGGGTGTGGCTCTTCAGCTGGGACCTGACCCTGTCCAGGGCTAGGTCAAACCAGGCTGCCAGTGTGTGGGGTGTGGGTAGGGGGGGAGGCGGGCCGAACGTCATCTTTTTCAGTCCCTCCTCAAGTTCTGTCCAGTCTGTCTTTGTCCATGATGGAGATGGTGGCGGGGGGCGTGCCAGGGGCTGAGAGAGTGTTATAAGGATCGGTACATGGTCGGAGCCCATTGGGGGGAGAGGCGTGCTCCAAGACCTGAAGCTAGGCGAGAGGGGGGCATTAGCAAACGCTAGGTCTATTACCGATGGGAGGAGGTTCGTGTCGAAGGGAAAGTATGTTCGGGTGCCAGGGGTGTTCAGGAGGCAAAAGCCTTCACTGGCAGCCCTTTCGAAGAAGGGGGAAGAGGCACCAAGGTCCGAAACCGAAAAGAGACGGCCTGGATCAGCTGACGGGTGGTGGATGTTGAAATCTCCAACAACCAAAGTAGGGGAGGACGTTGTAGGAAACGCATCATCAGGTGAGACGGTCCTTTTAAAGGGAGAGCCATCCCAGGTGCTGTAGATGTTCACCATGCGGAACTTGGTAACAAAGGAATCAAAAAAACCAATTGAAGAAAAAAAGTCCACTGCCATCCAGTCTCTCGCGTCGGAGAATACAGGGAGAACCGAGAACTGTTGCATGGAGAATAAATGCAGGTAGCATGCCACTCTGGGCTTGCCACCGTTGGGGCATGGAGGAAGAAAAGCATTGTAGCCCGCATACGCGGGTGGTTTGTTTCTGTACAAGGGGGGGTCTTGTAGCGCAACGCGGGTGGGGGGGAAATCCAAAAGGGAAAAGGAATTAAAAAGGGAGAGAAACACATCCCAGCTTCCCAAGCAGTTGCGTTGAAGAATGGATATGGGTTTATTGGCGCCCGCCGCCAGGGCGGAACTCACAGGAGAGGTGCGACCAACCATTACACGCCTTCGGGCATCTCAGGCTGCGGGATTGGAGTGGGAGTTGTCTGCTAGGCGGGATTCGGCAGAGCTCCTCCTTGGGCTTTTCGCAACATTTGCGGGGGGACGTGTTGGGGGGGCATCACCACGCCTAGTGCGGGGTGTTTCAAAATCGATGGGGGGAAGGAGGGGTCATGCACCAGTTGAAGGACTCTGGCCGGAGTCGTTCGTCGTGTCCATTCTTTCCTCATCCTGCGATAAAGGGGGTTCCCTACGGAGAGTAGGGGGGGCAGGTCTCGATGGGCACTCTCTAGCGAAGGCTGGGTGAGGGCCTTTGCAGACGGCATATAGCGGCTGGGAGGTGGGGCAGCAGTCTGCGACCGCTCTGAGGTTACTGCCTTTGGGGCAGGTCGGGTTCTGGCACCTGTGTGCCTGCTTCCTGTGGGAGAGGGCGCAGATTGGGCAGACTGGGTGGTCGACCTTGCATCTTGCGGAGTGGTGCCCATATTCACAACAATTACGGCACTGAGTGAGGCCATTAGCCGAGTAGGCTCTCTCAATCTTGCATCGAGAGGAGTAAAGGTAAGCATTGCCTAACATTGCGGCCTCATTCTCCGGGGCCACGGTGACTACCACCGAGGTCGCCTTCTTCGGGACCCTGGATTCTCGGTCGGGGTTGAGGTAATGGGCAGAGAGGATTTGAACGTTCTTGACGTTTAGTATTGTATTGGAAAGGGACTGGAAGAGATCTCCGTCGTCCCCGGGGAGGTATGTGATCGTGAGTGAGTGGACTGCTAGTTGTACCTCGTTCGGTGCAGGGCGGAATGGGAGCCAGGGGGAATCTCCGACTGGGAAGGACTGGTTCTGCTTCGAGGAAAGAGCTGCGTAGTATAGGGCGTATGAAGTAGACGAGACGAAGGGAGAGAGAGCAAGAAGGGTTACACCACCTCAGTCGTTGACTCGGGCGGAGAAGGATAATGGAAGAACACAACCAGCCTCTCACAACACTGAGGCGGCGCAGGCGGGGAAGGAGGCAGCTATAAGCTCAGCCTGGTGGTGAGGGAGGGGGGACGAACGCAGAGCGTAGAACCGCCGCTCGGCTGCTGGCAGACTCTTTGGGCCCCTCAAAGGGGCAGCAGTGGTCATTCCAGACGCAACCTGGGCAGCAGACGTGGGGGTCCTGGACTTGTTCGCCTTGCCCTTCCTCTTCTGTCCAGTCGAGGCGGCCTGAGCGTAGGAGGGTGCACCGCTTTGAGCCGACGACTGAGGGACAGGGTGGAACTCGGAAACAGGAGGGTACTTTCCATCGCGGAAAGTCTGTGCCTCCCAAGAGCGCGGGAATTTGGCCGCGCAAGCGGCAGTGTTGCCGTACCATTTCTGGTCTTCGGTGCTGTAGGACGGGAAGTCTGTGTCACCTGCACCCTCGTAGAGGAGGGTGAGTTTGTCTGCAAGGGTGGGGTCTGAGTCGGACTGCTCCTTCTCCTTACCCTTTCTGGAGGCGGCTACCCGAGCCGCACTCGGCGCGGTGTGCATGGGTGCATTTTGTTGGAGTGGGGGCTGTTGGTGGCGCGTTGGTTGTGGGAGGGGGGTGGTCAGACGGGACGTAAGGTCTCGGACCGAAAGCTGGAGGGCGGAAAGTGAGGCTCCTGTAGCGTTCTCAGACGAGGGAAGTGGGGGGGGAGCCTAGGGTTTGCTCTTTCGAGCGTGAAGGTCGTCGATTTGGCCAGAAAGTCTTGCAACCTCTAGTGCTAACTCGTCGATTTGCGAGGAAAGGGCCCTTGAAGCAAGGAGCGAGGTACAGAGTAGGGGGAGGATGACGGCTTCTCCAGGCGAGAGGTCATCTAGTTCCCCAGAGCTTATTGGGGGGAAGAGTTGTGGGGATACTCCTGCGTCAGCCGTTGGATTTTCAAGCATCGCGAGGAGAAGGGGGACATGAGGGCGGATTCCTGACACCGAGGTGTGCTCTGAGGGGGGTACGGGGACCGAGGTCATTTCTTACTAGGCA
Organism: Tuber brumale; assembly: GCA_014065205.1. Classification (NCBI taxonomy): domain Eukaryota; kingdom Fungi; phylum Ascomycota; class Pezizomycetes; order Pezizales; family Tuberaceae; genus Tuber; species Tuber brumale. Next base: position 429,358 of record JACCEG010000051.1, read on the forward strand.
GACGGGCCTCAGCCAAAAGGCTTCTGGAGATAGTTCGAACGTGTGGGCACACCGGATGCTGATGGTGCTGAGAATAAGATAAAATGTAAGGGGGGGAAAATAGCGGAAGCGGAGCGTGCCCTATCTACTCCGCTTTTTTTTTTTCTCTTTTTTTTTTTTTTTCTTTTTTTTTTTTTTTTTTTTAAGGTACACCGTCGGTATGCAGCGCTAGCTATGACCGACACAAGAAACCTCCACCCCTACTCCAGCCCGAAGCAGCCAGAAGAAAAACCGTCACGAAGTCCATCAACATCAGAAACCAGGTGCCCAGCCCGCGGGCCCCACGACTTAAACGCGGAAGGGTCTCGCCTAGAGCCTCCAACTCCAACACTCCGTGTAGTCGAAAAAACTCACCCGCCCCACAACTTGTAGTATACACAAACAGTAAAGACAGTAAAAGAAAGCCACCCAAGCCCATCATAACAAAAGAAGCCCCAGTACCCAACAGTGGCCCAACAAAAGAAAGACCCCGCGGCATTGCTGGGAGGATCGGTGTCGTCCAGGCCGGGGAAGCCCGAAGGATGCGCCCCTGGGCGTCGAGGCAAGATGGTGTAGCAGTAGGGTGCATGCCGAGGGAGGGAGCAGCAGTAGGGTGCAAGCCGATCCGACCGTAAGATCAGGAAGGAAACCGAACGGGACCGTATCAACTATCGGTAATCGTGTTCGTGTCCGACTAGGCGGTCCCCCGAGACAGAAGGCAAGCGTTTTACCACGTCTCTCATGTAGTCCCTTGTTCTACGAGAGATAGTGTCACTTAGTCGATGGGATACCACCGCTTAAGCCGACCGTGAGGAGAAGCGAGATCAACCCGTGGGCCTGTTGAAAAATTCTCGCGTACCGCAAACCGTGTTCCCTGCCGTCTGAAGCATGGGAAGCGAGCGGTCGCCGACCGTGTGGAGGGGCCCCGCTAAGCGAGGAAGGGGGCGAGAATGAGCAGCAGAAAAGCAGTACCGGAACTCAGAGGATGGAAAGCCCGATGCGTAGTAAAGGCGAAGAAGGGCAGTGAGGGGGGGATGGCCATCACTCCTAGGCCGAAGCCATCGTGGGAGGAGAGGGGTGGTGGATGGTTCGTGAAGATCAAGCCCGGAGGGTTGATTTCAATCGAGAGGAAAATGGAGGAGACGGAGGATGCCCTATCTACTCAGCTCTAACGGCCTCCTTATACAGTTGCCCTTGACGCTCTTGTGACTTACTCCTCGCGTCAAGTACCACATCTGACTCACAACTGTGAGTCGTATCAAAACATCCTAAACTAGTCATATGACCAAAGTGGTCACATGCGCAAAACTCATGACCTCTCAATGAGGTCATGTGCAAAACATAACATAACATCATAACCAAGTCATATGACCAAAGTGGTTACATGCACGAAACCCATGACCTCTAATGAGGTCATGTGCGAAACATAACATACCTATGACTCATAACTATGAGTCATGTGAAACCTTTTCCTTGCTAAGCCACATTCGTGACATTGGTCCAGTGAATAATCTTGTCCCTATGAGAGTCAAGAAATTGTGTAAGTTCATTAGAAGGATATGATGCAAAGAAGGAGAAGGTAGTATCTTCATCAGTGATCCTAAGCAGCCAGTCCATCTGGCTTTGAGTACGACTAGACTGATCTAGGGTTTTTTTCCGAGATGACTGAGCTGGACTGTGGAAAAGTGGCTTTTCCAAACCAAAGTTGGGCCTGACCTGGATCACCTGCAGGCCTATGTTTCCCGTGATCACTTGTGTTTCATTACTAAGAAATATTTTATTATTCAACCTGATCAACTTTTTATAAAATCATGGAGTTAATACATATTCCAGAGGTGATTAGAAAGTTGTATAAAGGATGGTCTCGAGTATCTTGAGGTCTGACAGTATATTTGGGTATTGCAGTGGTTAATCAGTAGATGACATAGATTTGTCTTAAGTGAGATCTGTAGTACTAAAGGCATGTTGCTCTTATTATGCTATTCTGAGTGATTAAAAACAGAAAGCCTGCAGGCTGTTAATAGATATCTTCGGATTACCTAGGCATCTGCAGGCTTTGACCTGAGTTGTACCAAGACTCGACTTGGTGGTTGCCTGGGCACCACCAGGCTTTGGCGGCTTCTCCGAATTTCAACTGGACTGACCCAGGCTTTTCAAAACCACGGCCAGACTGACTGAACTGGCTGCTTGGGATCACTGATCCTCATATCTGAAGGAGTAAAAGACACAGGATTCCAATCGTCCAATAGTATTCCTACTTTTTCTGAAGTAGTTATGGATAGCATCGATATGCAGTGGCTAGTCCAGTGGTATTGAAGCATTTCAAATTCTTGAACTAAGGCCTGAGAGTTATACTTTAGTATAAGAGATGAGGACTTGCATCTTGTTATGCTTTTGCTGGATCTTGAGGGTATGGGCTTCTTCTGCAGTTTTGATTTCGAAATCTTGAATCGCATTAGTGCACTGTTCAAGAGCATTTGCATATTTTTCTATTGCTGATTTAAAAGAACTAGAGTCATTAATTTCTTAGTCACTTTAGGCGAGGAGGTTCTGGAAGACCTCAATATTGGGAATATCTGCTTTCCACAAGAAGGTCTGAGAAGGAGTAGAGGATAAGGTAAGTGGCATGTCTTTGTTGAGATCAGTGTTCTGGAAAGTATCTGTATCAGTGTGGATCTCTTTGAGGGTATCACTAATGTCAAGATAATGTATTGTAGTTCTTGACATAGTACATCTTGGATTAGTTATAGGTTTCCTTTTAGTAGAGTCCACTAAGATATGTTCCTTTGTAGTGGGTATGTCTTTATAGATTCTGAATAGAAAATCAGCAGGTCTGTTGTCTTTTCCTAGTTGATAGATGATATCAAAATTATAAGACTACAGAAACATACATTATCTTGTCTGCCGGTCCAGGAGGTTGGTTTGTGAGAGAAAGTAAGAGAGAGATTTGTTGTCAGTTACAATAAAAAATCGCATTCCATAGAGCATTAGGTGGAATGCTTGAATGGTATTCACAATAGACAATAATTGCAAATCATAGATGAGATAGTGAAGCTAAATTGTAGCGAACTTTCTGCTGTGAAATGCCACAGGATATGCCATCTCATGGGTTTCTCCTTGTCTTATCCATACTCCTTGCTCCTACTTTAGAAGTATTGGTAGTTAGGTACGCAGTTTCATTAGAGTTATAGTTAATTGGATATAGTAGAATGGTGTTCTTGGCTAGGTACTTAACTTGCTTGAATGCCTCTTCATGTACTGGTCTCCATTCAAATTCTTCTTGTAAAGTCAAATCTAAAAGGGGCATGAAAGCAGTTGCTAGATGTGGAAGAAATTGTGAGTGGTATATTACAACTCCATTAAATGTCAAGAATTATTTGAGGTATTTTGATGTAGTCTAGTCTTGGATAGAGCAGATTTTTTCAGGATCTGGGTAGATTCCACTGTCATCAATTTCATGTCCTAACAGTGCAAGTTCTTTGGTAAAGAAGTTACATACCTTTGGAGATGCCCAGATTGGATGTTTTTATAGTCTCTTACATACTTCTCTTATGTCTTAGATATGGTCTGAGTAGGCATCTGAATAGATTGTAATATTGTACATGTATGCTCAGACACATTTTCCAATTATCTCATCTAGTATATATTCTAATACTCATATTGCAGTTACAGGTGTATTGGTATCACCTTGGAGTACTACTTTGCATATAAATAAGCCAAATGGGGTCTTGATAGTACTGTATTTTTCATCGTCAGAGTAAACTTGGACTTGGAAATACCAGTTAGAGAGGTTAATGGATGAGCGGAATTTCCCTCTGGCCATATTCCAGATAATCATAGATTGATTGGAGATTCTGCTATAGTCTTTAATTGAGATATCGTTTCTTGGGACTAGGTCTACCAGCAGTCTGATCTCCTCATCAGGCTTGAGTCTGAGAAACATGTTGACTGGGTTGTAGGCCTCACTAGAATAGATAATTTCTTTCTTTTTCTATTCCTCAATTCTCTGGAAGTAGGTAGGCATGATTTTGTCCGGTACTGAGAATACCTTTGGATTTGAATCTGATATAGTATTCTTTAGGCAGATATAGTGATTTACTTCTTGGAGGCATGGTAGTTCTGTGATCTTGTTTTCAGAGATAGTAGCTGGAAACTCAGCAATAAAGTCTGGTGTGTTGGGCTCTGTCATAGTGGAAAATTATGCTTAGTTACCTTCCTTACAAGAGAGTGTGATTTCTTTGTTTGGAACGGTAATAAGTACATTTCTGCAATTGATTATAGCCTTATGGGTAGAGACATATGACATTCTTAAGAAGATATCAGTTGGCTAGAGAGCATACTAGCACTTCTGTAATTTCACTACTTTCTTGTCCAATTTGGATTACTGGTTGGGCGCTGTGGTTTATTGTTAAGTAAGATCTCTTAACAGCCATTTTAAGATAGATGGGTGTATCTAGATCTTTAGTAAAAATCTGGAAAATCTTGATGAATTTGTTAGAGATTAGGTTATCTCCTATAGTTCTAGTATTGAAGAGGACTTTTGCTCTATGGCACCGGATAGTGATGTATACTTCAATGGTTCTAGATTCAGTGTGTATGGGTCTTGCATAGTTTGAAGTAACAGTTATCATCTGTTTTCATTTTCCAGAGGTGTCTTCTTGGGTGTAGTAGGACTGTCTATTACCAAATTGTCTTATTCCTCCTGGTCCTCTATTTCCTCACTAGTTGTTTACATGATTCTGTCAATTTTTTTGTCTTTTTTCAAAGCAGTTGTCTACATAGTGTCTTGACTTTCTGCAATAGAAGCACACTCCTTTCCTCTTGTATCTCTCCTTTTCCTAATAGCTTGATTTTGTGTATTGCAATATGTTATTACAAATTCAATAATTTGAGAGCTGGGGGTACTTGGAGTTCTGTTTGAATACTGCATTTGACACTGTATTACTTGCCTAGCTTTTACTTCTATATAGTCCTGTGGTATATGCAATAGCATTGTATTTTTCAGCTATGCTGACCAGTTCTTCCAATAAGGTATCTGGAGTAATATGAGGACTAACATCTTGCTTTAGCTTAATGTCTATGGCATCAAGAAGTCTCTGCTTGGCTGAGTAGTCTGAAATCATTCCAGAGGGTAGGGTATTTCTTAGAGTCTCAAGAGTGATAACTGTGTCAGTAATTAGCACAGTTTTTTCATTAACTGTCTGTTGGATAGCCATCCAATTTTTTATAAATGGTATCAGTACATGTGGAGGGTAGAAAGCAACTTCCAAATTTTGTTTTCAACCCGGTAACAGTGTGGAGTCCAGCGCGCTTTTTATATTGTATGAATTTGTCAAGGGCTTTATCTGTGTATTAGGCTCTATAGTACTGTAGGGCTTCTGGCATGTTATCAGATATACTAAAGCTGTCAATGTATTAGTGGATACAGTTAAACTACGAGTTGATTCTTAGTATGTTTCAGTCTTTTCCTTCTCCAGTAAACATAAATGGCGCAGGCCATTTTGAATGGCTACTTCCTTCTGGGAGTACTGACATGTGTTGGGCTTCAGGAGGTAGGTTAGAGCTAGGGCTTGTAGGATCTAGAAGAGGCAGCAGGTTCGCTCCCTTAGGGGCAGGTGTTTGTGAGTTTGGACTAGGAGGATTTGCCAGTTGCAGGAGGCTTAGACTGGCTGTTGGTGGAGCTGGTAGTGCCAGCATTCCTGTATGTGCCAGTTATGGATTTAGTGGTGTCTGTAGTTTTGGGTTTGATTCACTTTTAGTAGCTTCTTGGTAAACTTGGGCTTAGTCTAGAGAGGTTGCAGCATCTTAGATGCCTTCCTAATTGTTTTCCTCACTGTCTGTTTCCTCGTCATCCTCCAAGTCATATTTTTCATCATACTCATCTTCTTCCAATAAGGTGTTGTCTAGTACTTGGGTAGGTGTTTGAGTGAAAGATGAATCTTAGAGTGGTTTTGGAGTGGAGGCCTATGACGTTACAGAATACTTGGTAAAGTATCCTTTACTGTCTCTTGGTAGCAAAATAGTGACTAGGCAGGTTGAGCTATTCTTGTCAGGAGATACTCAAGCATTTCTTGAAAATAAGGAGAGATACCAGTATAGCAGGACAGCTGGAGTGGGTAAAGAGTGATCAGTCCTATGCTGAAGATCAAAGAGGTATTTAAGCCAATGTCAAAAAATATAACCTACTCCTAAGTATTTCAAGAATCTCATAGAGATTTCTGAACGCTATTAGGATAGGGGGAGAAGCATCAGTAGAAGGTCTTCACAGATAGTAAAACTGAAGAGAAGATAGAGTAACTATTCAACTTATAGTCTATTCAAAAGAGCATTCCTGTGAGGCTTGAGAAACTAAATACTTAATAGATTGTAGGCTCTTTAAATATAAAAGATTGTAGCTAGGAAATATAATTATACTATTTTATCCAAGAAGATAATACAACATAGCTATCATAGTAGCGAAAGATAAAACAAGTGAAGTCCTAAAGCAGGAGACTTAAAGTGACAGGATAAAACTAACAAAATAAGTAATGAAATCCAAACAAGGTAAAACTAGTAATCACTACTGATATACTAATCCAGCAGTAATAGTAATGTATGGAAATACCCAACTAGGTAGTAATATAACAAGTAGGAAAGATAAGTGCTACCAGGTAAGTCCTGATTAGGCGAAACTAACATCAAGCTAATTACAGTAGTAAAAAAACAAAAGGGATTTCATCACATGTTGCATCTGATAATATTTACAATGGTCAAGTACTAGTTGTACAACTGACAATTTTGCTTAAAATTATAAATTATCTTATAATAATAAATTCTACATATAATAAAAGTCTAATAAATATATTTTAAATACTCTAAAAGGCTAGCTATTCATCTATGTATTAAAAAAAACAAATAGATAATTAGATATTTTGAATTAAAAAGCTTATAAAGGCTCCAATTTAGTTGACAAATATTTTTTATACTCCTCAGATGATACTCTTTATATTCAAGAAATACGATATACCTAGAAGCAAATTTGTTGCAGTTGAGAATTTGCCCTGTTTTCACAAATGAATACCCATATGGTATATAAATATTGAAGATTTCTTAGACAAGTCTCTATCTACAATAAAGTATCTTAGCCTTAACCATGTATACTCTTCTAGAATTCTTATTGCTATCTCATTTATAATGTATTTTCTTCAAACTCCTAAACCTTTTCTTATTTTATTTAGATTTTTAGGCTCTTCTAACTATTTAATTAATTTTATAGTCTATACTAATATTTAATAATAGTCTATTTTGCTTTATGATATAGTTTTGTATATGGAGTCAATATTAAATGTTGTTGAAGTTGAATACTTTTCACTTATTCTTATCTATTTTACATATAATAATTGTAATGAAATCCTATTATTTCCTACTATTATAACTAGCTTAATATTAGTTTTACCTACTTTAAACTTTTCCTAATCAGAACTCCTCTTATTTAGCTAGACTTACCTAGTTAGATTTATTTCCATTATTTGCTTATATTTACCTTTTGCAATATTGTTACCTCGTTGAGTATTTCTTAACTCTACTATTACTACTTGATTATTTTCTTAGTAATAACTTCTTATTTTATCTTGTATAGATTTCATTACTGGTTTTCTTAGTTATATCTTATTGCTTTAAGTCTTCTGCTTTAGGAATTCACTTACTTTACTTTTTGCTACTGTTGTATGATTTTCTTAAATAGGATAGTATTATTCTATTCCCTAAGTACAATATTTTGTATTTAAAAAGCCTATAATTTTTTAACTCTTTAGTCTTTTATGTCTTATAAGAATATTTTTATGAATATACTACAAGTTGAATAGTCACTCTATCTTTCTCACAGGTTTGCTCTTCTCTTAGAAGAATATTCATTAACATTTCTCCTCCTATTCTATTAGTGTCTGAGAGTTTCTGAGATTCTTGAGATACTTAGTAATGTGTTACAATAATGATGTAATTGCTTTTACTCTGTAGTATACTAATTTACCTTACTGTTATAATTATTCATATTTTATTTTATTTGAGATTCTCAGATATGTTACTCAGCATTTTGCAATATTATTGGCTACTTTAGTAAAGTACTCTAATGTATGATCTGACCCTTACTTTTACTAAAAAAATATCTTTCCCTTCAACTTTAAATATCCCTAGTGCTTAGTAGTGTGAAGTTAAGAATCATGAAATTAGGCCCAGTACAGACCCAGTCCCATAGGAGTTACAACCCTGAGTATCATAGCCTTTCAGAATCTCCAATTCTTGTCTCCAGAGGGGACTAACTTACGGAGGTACTGTACTCGTACAGCCTATAAGTTTTATATGTTCCACAGGCATAGGGTGCAAAACCCTAGGCTTGTGGAACATACAAAACCTATGGGCTGTACCTCCGTAAGTAGCAATACAACTGGTCTGGGTTTCTGACATCCACAATGCTATTTTATTGATCGACCAACATAATCCCTGCTTCGCCACCACAAGTTTTTCCGCCCTTTATCAACCATGCGTGAGTACCATAGGGTGGATGCCCTGGCGATCACTCTTCAATGGAGGGAGGGGGGGTGGCAATTTGGCAGACCGAAAAATAAAGTCGTCAAAAGTAGGGTAACTTAACGGAAGAAATATGATCCCTTGTTACCCGATCCCTTGCTCATCACCTGCTGGTTTTTGATCGTGAAGACTTGTACGAGTTACCGTATGTGCGGTGTTGGCAGCTGGAAGGGGGGGGGGGGAAGGGGCGAAATGTTGTGCATGGCGCACGTTCAGCGCTTTCCTTAGCGGAGGGAGGAGGGAGGCAGGGGAGTCAGTAGCGTGGGGGCGGGAGGGGCTTAAATATTTTGAGCATGAGTTTTTTTGGGGGGGGTTAATTTATTGATGGCGTTAGACTATTACGTTTCTCCCCTATATCCATAGAAAACTCTCAGACTTCACTACAGTATGACAACCTGGATGCCAGCAGAAAAACGCAACATTTACCCCCCCGGGAGTGCTTCCACAAATACCGATACATCACACTCCCTCACTCGCGACCCCCTCCCCTAGCCCCTTTCCAAGTTGTCTCCCAACCCATAGTCACCAACTCACCGGAACATCCCTCATCTCCGGACGAACTGGTGCGGCTGCCTTCGGCGTTGAACCCATTAAACTTTTGTGATATATCCCTGCCTTATTTTACCCTTACCCACCTTCCTTACCCCTCCCCCTTTCTTACCCCTCCCCCTTTCTTACCCCTCCCCCTTCCTCCCCGCGTCTTCTCCTTCACCTGGCTCAAGACATTTTTTTCTTTTCTACAAAGATAAGATCGACGGCTGCCTAGCTTGGTATATAAATTCGATACTTCTAACTTGTATGAGGGTGGTATCTGACGGGATTGGCTCAGCTGATATGTCGCGAGATCACGAGGGGTGCGCGTACTGTATGTGAGAATACTTTGAGCTGTGGAGGAGGGAGGCAAGCAACGGGTGGGGAATGTACTCGAGTACTAGTACAGAAAGTTTTAGATTTTCTTGGGTGTGCGGAGGTGGATACGCTAAAAGACAACCCCCGAAAAAAATATAAAAAATAGAACCAGACTGGGGTAATCTCCACATCCTGGTTTTCTTGTATCCCCTGGACTAGTATATTTCTAGAGTAGTCTTGGAAAGAACGCATACAACAGGAGAAGGACATGTGTACGAATACCTTAGAGTCCTAAATTCGGTGATGGAGGAAGGTATATGCGACGAGAGGTAGATGGCTTACCGGTATTGGAGAGTGCAACCAAGTGCTGAGGTGACGGTGGCTGCGAAGAATGGGGAGAAGACTTGACTCTGAGTCTAAATTAGGGAGGAAAGTAAAACCTACCTTAACTAGGAGACGCAACTCCAACGTCCTAGCGCGAGGTTCAATTATTCCGGTCCTTTCACGGTATGGAAATTATGCAGACTTTTCTTTCTGGGATTGGATCAGTAATGCAGATAGCCCCCACTGGCAGAGCAATTCGCGGCGGAAAGAGGGCATTGTAAATAGTTATTCGCATACTTGTAGTCACCACGTTACCTCAAGAGGAAGTGTCGTTTAAACGTCGGTGCGAAGCTTTCTCAATCCTTTGAATTACCTTCTTGTTTTTCGTCCGAATTTCCATTTTCGAGTAGAGGTAACTCTTGGATTCTATTTACCGTAGTGCTTGTGTGGACTTGCTCGTTCTCCTTTTCTGATGTTTCTTTTTCCTTAATTTCATCGGGTTGAGTTCCAGCCCCTGTACTTAGTATCATACTATTTGGGGCGCGGTGGGGCTATTGTGAACGAGGGATTTGTATAAATTCTTCGGGTACGGTAATATTAAGGGTCTATTGAGCCCTCCCTAGGGCACGGTATGTGTGGGGGGGAGGAAGGCCAGGATGGATAGTCGGCGATGAGAGCTTGCTCATTTCGAGCACTGAGTTGAGGTTTTCGGCCCGTTCACTTGGATATTATTATAATATATTTGGGGAGGGTCACTATGTTTGGGCGCTTGAGGTGAGGAAAATATGATAAGACTCTGCTCGTATGAGGCTTCCAGAAGGGGTTGGCCTCTGGCTAGAGTGGTTGTATCATAAGTGGTGTGAACAGCGCTATCACAGCGGATCACTCGTTTTTTTCATGGCTTAAGTTGTTATAATAACTGGAAAAATGGAGGACAGAAGTTATGTCGGAAAAATTCTTAGTAGTGACTTTCTTTCCAGGTGGGATAAACATGTCCCTTAGATACATAAAAGCTCTCAGAGATGTCATACTACGACATATAGACATCTCTTTGATACAGCCTATGGTAGACTGGATGACGATATCCAATATCAAGTTCTGAAAGGTGTTGGCACGTAATGCCCAACTAGAAAGTCGAACGCAACGCCCTGAGCGGGGTTATCGTGAGCTGTGAGTATTGCCTATTTTGTATGGTATCATTCCATGATATTTGTGACATGCCGAACGGGGCCTAGGTTTTTTCTAGGTGAATATGTGTTAACGTTTTATGATGCCTGTGCAAATCAAGAGGAAAAAAAAAAAAAAGGCATTTATTATGTTGAGCAATTGCATTCTTGTATTCAGGTAATTTGTGGATGGGAATATGAAAAATGAAAAAGCTCAAAACTTAACAGTGACAAGGCTTGAACTTCAGACCTCCAAAGCCAATTTCTGCCAATAGATACCCCCCCTACTCATTTTTGCATATGGCATTACATTTTAAAACGCACATTGATATGATACGCGCTGAAGACGGTACGTATTATACCCACTGGTAGGATAAGTATTTGTTCTCACTGTGATACTATGCGAAATGCCTTACTGGCGTAGTGGCTGAAGATGTCAGGAACCAATTAATCCCTGCGCAGTTAGCAGGAGCCCAAGAGCTCAATTCCTCTCATTACGGGGTATTCTTGGGTAATCCATCCTGTAGTGCAGGAGAATTGGGAAATCCTGCCTTATTGGAACCGGGAGACTGAAGGCCTTAGCATTCCTCGATAAGGCTATAGTGCGAATTGGACCTGCTACGAGGTGGTAGAATTTGACTCTAGATCATACCCCTTTAATAATAGCGAGGCCCAGGATCAGCAGGATAGCAAAAGAAAGAAGAAAAGGAAAAAACAAAGACAGGAATCCCTAATGGGGAAAAGGTATTGCCTTTCATCGAGTTATCGTTTCTGCCATTGTGAAAAAAGTAATGCATACAATACCCCTCGCTTCGCTCGGAGCATTGGAGCGTGGTAAGATATTTTGATAATGGATGTGAATAGAGAAGAAATACACCTTGATATTCTACCTACTATAGGCACTGCGGGCAGGAGTATATATAATGGCATCCATTCAGCTGGGCTCTCCAACTCCACTCCATCCCGTGTTCTTCAGGGAAAACCTTCCTGCAACCCAGGGTGGTGCGGCAAGCAGCAAGAGCCAGTGTCGGCCGGGGAAATAGACTACTTCGGAAGGAAGCAGGCGCGAAGGTATGTTAGCTTATTTAGAGGTTCCGGTTTATCCAAAGTTGCTGGTAGGTTTCAGAATAACGCTGCGCGCTCCGATCACTGAAGGGCGAAGACTGCAATTATTCTGTAGCTATGTGTATAAAATCTTTTGATCTCACAGTCTATGCATGTGCTGTATTTGTGCTTCTACTACTAGTATTCCGGAATAAAAAGTCAAGTGTTGAGATCCTGCCTTCTGGAAGCCTGGATACTTAACATTAATCTGTTTTTATATCCCATGGGAGGGGGGGGTGGTAAACTTTTGATAGAACTTATATACGAAAGAAAGTCAAAATAAGGTGAATGGTAAATTCTAGAGTGAATTCGAGGTTTCTCTAAAAAAAATTAAAATCAGTGGCGACGCCTCTAGTGCCATGCTCCTGCTGTCCAAAACCGGATGTAAATCTAAGCGAATCCAGCGCAAGCATTCCAGCGATACGCATCGAGAGGATTTCTAGGGATAACACCAGCTTCAACACCCTGCTTATATCCCCACCTCCAATCATTCCTTCCGGCAATCCAATTGACCTTCCAAGTCCAGTAAACCCAACCGTCGTTCTTCTCGTAGCTGAGGAATTGCGCAGCCCACCACTTCCTGTACCACTCAACCGCATCTGCCCTGTCAAGTGTGAACTCCGAATTCCACTCTGCGCTGTTGGCAACACTAATACTCCACTCTCCGGTGATGACGGGCCTGTTCCCGCTGCGGGAATCAGTGCACGAGTGCCGCATGTATCCGTCCCGTGATATGGTGACACTAGGGGTCCACTTGACGTAGTGGTGGTCGTCGTAGAAGGCGTTGGTAAGGTCGGGGATGTTGGCGTTGGGGTTTCCGGATCCCCACTTCTCGTTCATCATCTGGATGTGCAGCTTCCTCGCCGCCGGGACGCCGAGCCTGCTCTCAACGGCACGGATGCGCGAGAAGGCGGTTGGGTAGTACTGTTGGATCATGCTTCCCTGGGTGTTCCCGTCCTGGAGGGGTTCGTTGACCAGCTGGATTGTGCCAGCATTGGCAAAGTTGGCGTTTGTGTGGATGATGTTGGTCATCCACTCGAGCCACCTGTACGCTCGCTCGTATTGCCAGTCGACGTAGAAGCCGGCGTTGGAGGAATTCTGCCCGGTGAAGGGCTCATACTTCTGCTGAGCGCCTGGTGCCCCGTGCAGGTCGATGATGATGTAGAGCCCGGCATCCTTTGCCCATTTGCAGACTCGCTCAAGGTACTGGAAAGCGCCCTGAGGAAAGTGCTCACTATCCGCGTAAACCAGGTCCTTGTAGATCCAGTATCCCAGCGGGATACGGACGGTGTTGAGGTTCAAACTCTTGATCTCGGTGATGTCTGCTTGGGTAATCCAGCGGTCCCAATGGGCTTGGAAGGCTGCGTTGGCTGCTGATTGGCCGAGCTTGAGTACACAGTCAAATTCGCTGGGCTGGCCCCCACAGCCCATAGCATTCCATTCGTCTTGCATCATCCATGGTTCGACCACGAAGAGGCCGCCGAGATTGACTCCGCGGATTTTGCCTTCTGGAAGCCACGCTGAGATGAGAGTTGGGATGGCTAGGAGGGTGCCAAGCAGAAGGGGTGGGAACTTCATCCTGCTAAGATCTTTGTCAGTGAGCTGTGAGCAATGCTGCCCTCGGAGATGCCCGGAGCAATTGACATAGGAGAGTGCAGAAAGGAGGGGAAAGACTTACTTAGATATTGTCTAAAAAGCTAGACAGTCACTAATAATTGTGGGAGGAGACCAGCAGAGGTAGCGATGAGAAGCCGGTGCGGTGAAGTGAGCCGGGAAAGAATCAGGGGATCTCAGGATCATTTTGTGCAACTGAGGCCAATCAGGGTAGATTTACAATTTAGGATGTGCGTGTAACACTTCCTAGGACCCTACAATCTCTTCTGAAGACCCATAGCCTTATAGCCTGGGAATATTACTGTGTTAACATGATCCGGGCGGTACTGGACATGCTTGGGTGCGTAGAGCTGGGAATGCTTGTAGCTCTGAACAGCCTGATGAAACTCCGAAAAGAAGGAAAAAACACCGAACCTGCTGGGGTTGTGATATATCCATTACCGGTAGTTAAACCCTAGCAAGCTTGGTATGATATCATCGTTGGCCTTTCATGCATAGTGCTAGGGCGCCAGAGTTTGCAGCTGACTGTATCATATTGATACCAGTAGACAACAATGTATTACTCAAGATCACATCCGACACAGCAGCGAACTCAGATAATAACTACCAGTATTTACTCGAGTACAGTATACAAGCACAAGCAGCAGCGCAAACTCTAAATTCCATCATTGGAAAATAGCCCCACCCACCCCCACAAACGTGTAGGGCGGTAACTGACCTGCGGAGAGCGGTTGGGCGTACCCGTGAATGTGCTCGAGAAGCTCTAAGCGGGCGCATCGTATTCCCGTAGCGAAAGAGGACACATGAAAAATCTACTCGTACAGGAACATCAACAAGTAAATCAAACAAGAGATGCACTAACAGCTGTCGAACATTAGAAAGGGGTGCTAGTGCTGGTAAAGGTCGGGCCAAGTCAAGGTTTACCAGTACCACAAAGTCGCTGGAGATGAGGATCCACTACTAAGGCTCGGCAGATTTACCCGAATTGGTGAGTGAATTTCCCAATTATCTTCTTTGACTGGCTAGCGTTTGTGCTGTTCCCTGGTGTCCGATAAGACAGATCAATGGGCTTCCTTCTCGACGACGAACTCTAAATTTCACCATAGTGCTCGAATACGGTACGGCACAGTACCACCTGTTGCTCCGCCATCTTGCCATGACATGGGGTGTAAGGTACGGTCTCCTAGGTCAAGTGTCAATGGGAAACCCATCCATCATCGAATCACAAAATACATGTCCGTACCATGCACGGGGGTGCGGAACAATCAGCAGCCTCATAGCTCAAGGTCTTGTTCTTTTCTCTCTCCTCTAGGGGTAGAGAGAGCCCCTCCCATGGAGGTGACAGTACTTAATAGATCCGTCTTTCGGACCCCCTCGCTGTTTTTTGTTTAGAAAGGTAAGGCTCTGGGCGCTGGATTGATGGTAATGTAGTCCCAATTCAGCCTGCTAATTGAGGGATTTGGTCAAAATGGGAAGGGGCCCGGCTGCCGAGAGGGGACATGAGCCCTGCGGGGTAACCTTAACTTTACAGCACAAGCCCCCTGGTAATAACGTTAATATCCACCAGTGAGCAGAATGTTTATTCTCGCTAACATCTTCCCACTACCCGAGTACCCGAGCACAGTATGCCCCGTGGACCAATCCTTAGCTGAGTCCGCACAGCCCCCGTCATCACACCATAAAACCCACGTTTGGGTCCCTAGGTACGACCCGAACCCCTAGGAACTCGGAAGACCTCAACTAACAGACAGAGAAAGTGCTGAGTTGATTTCTCAGTTGAAGCTCGATAGATTGCGACTGCCGGATTGCGACTACCAGTAGGTATTATATCCGAGTATTCTGCACAGTAGTACACGGAGGGAAACTGAGAAAGATTCCTTCCTTCCAGATTTATCCAAGTTCTTAGATATCGCCCAGTATGTAGGCTACGAGTACTGTAAAGGGCTTGGGTCCTTCGATCCTTACGCCTTGTAAAACAAAAAAAGCAAGTAAAATAGACAAGCAGTGTGCGGTATAATAAGAAACCACGATTCCCTTCTCTTCTCCCTGGGCATGATCGTAAATCATTAGAACTTTCCCAAACTACTAGAAGTTGAGTATTGATGCCTCGCAATATAATATTAACCAGATACCGGCTTTAATAATATGGTAGCGGTGGTGCCCAATTAGTGCTATCATCTAATAGTATCGGCCAAAAGGAAGAAAGTAGACCACTAAATCTTACTAAACTTTACTCTAGTAGTGGCGACATACAATATTTTACTACTGCATACATAGTAAAGGAAACAATGGCGGTTTCTTGCCTTTGTTTTTTATTCCTTTTCTGTGGCAGAATCAATAACAGCTAGTCTTGATCAGGGTCAATGGTTAGTCTTCGTGTGTGTACTGTACTTGTATCTGGCGATATGTATCTTGAGATAGTCTGTGCTTTTGTTACGCAACCACCTAGCTAGCGAAGAAGGAAAAAAAAAACCCCTCCCCCCAACCCCCAGACGCACTGCGCCAGATACAGGTACTAGTGCACTACTATGACACAGTAACGGTGGTGCGGGCATTGTGGATTGCAAAATGTTTGTCGCGGTGAACTTTGTCCTCTTTTATACATTTCCCTAGAACAGCACAGTACTATACAGTACAGGTTTAGCAGCTCTCGGGGTCTCTCTGGGAATTCTCATTTCGTGCGCACCTCAGAATATCCAGCAGTGTCACTCGACACAGATCAAGGCACAGTCACTCGACCTAAATTGATGTCTCTCAACTACCTCAACTATCTTCGCATACCTCTCCACATACCTCCACATGCCTCCACATACCTCCGCAACATACCTCTACGTCACCCGACTAAGGATTTTTCTGCAGCATTAGCATTGTGAGATTACCAGATTTGAAGAATAATCAGTCTGGCAGAGTTCGTTTAGCTGAAGGGAACCAAATATTTCGATTGTGTATAGTAGTCCCTACATAGAAGTGTTCCGAGAACCCTAAGACATCCCAGTAAGCCCATTAAAATAGAAAGCAGCAGGTGTCATAGCAACTCTCCAGTTTATCAATCCAACATTATGCCAAAAACGGCAAAAGACTACTTTACTTGGGAAGAACTTTCCCCCCCCCCTCCTCCTCCTACGAGGAGCAATTCCTCCAGAACTTTTTTTTTTTTTTTTTTCAAGAAATGGTGACTTTCCACGACAAAAACAGAGTTGGTATGATATACTGTACAGTACTATCATAAAAGAAGAGGGGTAACAACCTCATGAAATTTATTTCTTTATTACAATTCCTTTACACTAGACCCCCCCAACCCCTCTTTTTTATTACTCTCATGACATTTGTCTAGTCGGTGGCCTCTGTCGGTCAGTCCCTTTGCCTGCTCTTGGTCATCTTTGAAAAAATTTGCAACAGTAATCACTCCAGGTTCTGACTCAGCGGCCTCACGAACGGTTCTGAAGAGCGACTGTATCATACTAGCATGGTAGGTAGTATGTGGTTGCTCGAGAGGGTCGAATGGAGGATGTGTGGTATTCTAAGGTGCATTCAGGTTGGGGGGGATCCCCTGGAGACACCAAAACCTTTTCCAACCCCTCCCAGTATAGCACTGTATAGCCCTAGGGGAAATATTTGGCGGTAGTGGTGAGACTTTGAAGGGGTCGGGGTCGGGGAGGGAGGGTAGATATGTTCTGGAGAACAGACAATGTCTAGGAATACGCTAAGAAAGCAGTTGAGGGGCGAATGCTCGAAATTCCCATGCTCTTCCGCAGAAGCAGGGTGAAAGTTGGAGCAGGTGACCGAGTGATTTGTGGTGATACAGTACTTTTGAGTGTAATATCTGTGCTGCTGCGAGGTAGGGGACTCTGAAGGTAAAGTTCATCATCACTCGCTGCCAAATTCCCCTCATCCATACCGCTAAACTCGCGGCCAAGGTTTGCCTGATTTAGACCAGGGAACTGCCCGATTACCCCTCAGAACACAACGCCAAAAGCTATGATACCCGTGACAACATGGCAATAGCTCTTGTGCGGCAGGCTTAAAAATAGTAGAACCTGTTTGGTGGTTACGGCTCATAGGTTGGATGCCACTAAAGCCGCTGTCTCTGGAAGTGTTGGGAGGAAGCAGGGGGTAGGTGTAATTCTATTATATCAAGTCGTGATGCAGTAATTGATTGTGCCTAGGTAAAGGTCAGGCGCAGACTTTCTGTTTTTGGAATTCCTTAAGTTTTATAGTGGGTGAGAGGTGGTGCAAGTGTCGTATTGCATATGGCATTCAGATGGGCCCTTGGCGGATCCGGCGTGAGCGGGTATCCTTGGCGTGATGGCCAAGACGAAGCTGCAAAAAAAAAAGAGGGGACTGGAGTAATTTATATATATGCATGCCAAACACCGAGCAAACATGATAATATAATACAATCTCCCAACTTGCAAAAAAGCTGCCGCCCCTCCACCACCTCCTAGGATTTCCGCTCTTCAAATTGGCCAAGCTAAATACAAGTGATGACAGCCACGATATAATATGTACAACATGAATCATCCACAACCTCTCTACTCATCACTATACCCTATCTGCAGCCGTGAGAAATCCCTCCTGTCAAAATCTCCCAGAGGAATCCTAACATCCTTTAGTTTTTCTAGGTTTCCTACACTGGCATTCCGCTTCTTGACGGATTTCGCCTTCTTCGATACATATTCAAGGTCGTCCTCAAAGACCTCTGCCCACGAGCCATAGATATCCTCCTCCTCCTCCCCCTCCCCGACCAGCCCCTGGCGAACCGTTCGTTGACGCACCTTGATTGGCCGAATGAGAGCGAGTTCCTTCTCACGCGCTTGCTGCTTAATGCGCTGCTTTTCACGCCCGGTCAACTTCTTCGGCTTCGACCCGCCACGGGTGATCTTCGGCCCCTTCGAAAAATTGGGGTCGTAGCCGGAATTTGGGTAAGTGTCGGGTTCGTTATCGCCTGGGGTGAGTATCCCACGAGCTAGTTGGCCTGCTGAACTTGGAGGCTCAACCATCCTAGTGTCCGCTTGCGGAAGTGTGGTGGTGTAGTACCGGATAGGTACTATGCTTGGCTTCCGGGGGTATGGCTCTGCCGGTAGATCACTATCGCTGATACCCTTCCATTCCTCCTCTTCCCCCTCCTCCCTTGACCCTTCCACAATCGCTGCACGCTTCTGCCTTGCTTTCTCTACCAAACCCCATTTGATATTTGGAGCGTTAGGTAAGCGCGCCCGTTCTTGCTCGTCTCTGATAAAAACTGCCACGAAGAAACCGATACCTCCGTCAACCCATGGATTAAACTTGATACATGAGTCCGCCACTCGTTCGTTCCCCTCACATTCCTCCAGATTACCTCTCCTAGGCCAATCTTTCATTCTATTTAGATGCCGAGGCTCTGTCACCCACCCTCTGTGCCTTGCAACGGAAGTATTTAGTGCTGACATGACAACTCGCTCATTCTCCTGCGCGTGTATGGAACAGGTGCTATATGTTATCCGTGTTGCATTGGGGAAACGCATAGCATGCTCAATCATCCGGACCTGAAAGTCGGCAAGGGAAAAAATGCGATCTTCATCCGTCCCCATTGGCTGCCATAAATTCGAGTCTTCATATTCTGCGGCGCTCGGTAATGTGTTTAGGCCCTTGAAAAATGACCCATCTAGACCCTTTGCCCCCTTCTCGCTTGGCTCACCCGGAGGGTCATATTTATATTCATCCCTCTCCACAATACCACTTCCACTACAACTCGGATCTAGTAGGATATGCGTGACTTTGTTGAGCCCATTCTCCTCGGAGGGGTTCCATGGTGCGCTCCTGAGAAAGTCCTGTGCCGGTCTAACCTCGACCAGATCCCGCGCCCCAGCTGCCTCAATTGTTTGCTTTAGAGTAAATGCCCTTCGATAGTTCCTCTCAAAGGCGAAAATCTTTCCCTTAGAATCAGGTCCTAGCAAGGACGCAAGGTGCGTAGTCTTGTTTCCCGGTGCTGCCGTGGCATCGACGACGTATGCGTCCCGGGGAGGGTCCAGTAATTGTGCAGGGACACAAGAGGCTCTATCCTGGAACACAATGGCACCAGTTTTCTTAAGCGGATGCTTCAACAAGGGAGCAGCAGGGGCAAACGCCAATAGGTCAGAGACGTAGGGATCCACGTAGACCTTATTTGGTTTAGAATCGCCTTTCGGATAGAGCTGCGAGAGATCGTCTATAGGAGTGAATTCAGAAAACACTCCCTTGTTCATGAGTAGATCATAGCTGGCCTTCAGATTATTGATTCGAACCCATCGTGGGAACCGCGGCGGCTGCGACCGGGAATTGCGAAGAAGCGTTGCCTTTGTTGCAAACCCACGTTTGAGCCTTGCGCGGGTAAATTCGGCTGACAAACGAGCTCGGTTTCTCAATATCGAGGATTTTAGCGGGCCACTAGAGGTAGCAATTCCATTCTTTGAAATAAGAAAATCGTGTAAGAGTACCAATGCTAATGGATGCGTGAGCTAGATTGGACCCGGGGAAATATTAGCGGAGTTCGCAATGGCTTAGGTGAAAGCCAATTTCAGGTTAGAAGGAAAATAAGGACCTGGGATGAAAATCTCGCCCCTTCTGGGGGTGGGTTCACCTTCTTCTCGACCTTCAGTATTTGTGATTTTTCAATCACCTCGTTGAGGATTTCCTGATGTTTGAGCGTCTCAACACATAATGCGTATAATTGTTCCGGCTTCGATTTTATTGATTTGTCGGAATACACGGCCGCTCGCAGGCCGCCGTAGTTGGCCCGGGCGATAATTTTTGAACTCTCGAGGTAAAGTGACATCTGTGGTGGGGGTGTGTTAAATCTGGAGGTGAAAGGAACCACAAGATAAAAGCCTGCACCGCTTAGTAAATGTTGTCACGTGACCTGCCACCCCCCCAATCCCGGCAAAAAGGGAGATGATCATGGCACCTGTGTTCCAGGAATTTCTTGGCGGTTGCAAGACAAAACTGGGGTTTCTTGGCAATACCGGTATCTCAGAACCTCAACGCTGAACACTTTTGGATGTCCGCTTCTTTGAGATTGTGATCTCTGCCACTCGATTGAAGAAAAAAGTGGGACAACGGCATTCCCCACCAAAAAAACTGGGGTATTTGGAATAATCACCAACCCCCCAAAAATATTTAAAATTCAAGACATTGGATAGATAGCTTCAATTACCTCTGGGAATTACCTGTATAGATTTTAGAAAGTTTTTGTCAAATGGGCCCCCTTTGATAACTGGTGCATTTGAAATTACCTTTCAATACCATGCCTGACAGGGATTTTTTAGTGTGGAAACCAGAAACTTTTTGAGTCTCAGCCCTTCTCACAATAACTGGCAGAGCAGGTGTGGTATCTGTGTTCCTAGGAGGTGGAGAGGTAAATTGGAGCAGCAATGGGACCAGTCTATGAAATTATTTTCCCCACAATGCCAAAATCTAGGTTGATAATATTATTAATGTGCAAAAACTCCCTATTTTGGTGTGAAACCAGTATTTTCCCACAACTTTCTTCACTCGAGTGCTGCCACACCCCGTTCCCCTCCGGTTCAAGTTCCAGGCGCACAAGCGAGCAGCGAGTGCAACACCACACCTTTCAACCGAATCTAAGTCTTCGGTTGCATCCAATACACCATAATATTATTTAAGCCTTCTCCCCCATAAACTACAGTATCCACCAACGACTCTTTTTTCTTTTTTACCAAACACCCCTGAAATGAAATTCCCAAGACTCCGATCTCTAGATTTTCGATCTGCAATCCATAGATTCCGAATCCTATGGATTTCAATCCCTGAACATTCAAACAAGCCCTACCAATAAATACAGCCCGGAAATATCCAGGTTTCGGGTGACATACATAAAAACTGGAATTATTATTGAGAATCGTGCTAGAACGTCTGGAATTCCCCCCTTTTTTGATCAAGGGGAGAAACGTGGCGATCTCATTGGGGGAAGCGACCTCCTCCCGAGATTCTCGATTATTCTAATCTTTACTATATGACAATACTATAATAATATTATTATCATAGTTTGTGAAGCTTTCCATAGGCTACTTAGGGAAATCACTCAGTCCACTCCTCTAGCGGAGTTCCTCGAGAGCCCAGTAGGGCTCAGGTCATCCCAAGTAAGAGCATCCAGAGGGCTCAAGCATTAACCCACTACACATCTAACAGCTAAGACGCTGCCCAGCATCATACTCACCATAAACCGTGTCCTTCAATAAAAGCTGGCGGACAACCAAAAGCAATAACAAGGAAGGAAGGAAGGAAGGAAGGAGGATGTGAACGGTGACTGGAGTTCTCCTATCATACCATGTTGACCGCCCCACCTCTCTTATTCCGGCCAGAGTGGGGGAGGGGGGAGCGCATTCAGCTTTCTAGTTCGTACTACTGGCACCATTGCTAGACTGGTATGATAGGTCGCCATAGAATCCCAAATAATTAAACCGCGTACTAGGTACCGTACTGGCAGTCCAAATCTCCCCTTTTCTGGGAAAGGGACGAAAAGCACAATGGGAGGCAAGCCATTCAGCCCCTCCGAAGGGTATAAAAAGATAAAAATATGATACAAGACCTTATAATACCAAGGGAGGCAACTCTAACCGTATGGGATACTGTTCAATCATTCGTAATTCTACAGCAAGGCTTCTCGAACGGGTCTCCGACGAAGGAAACGGATTCACCCGCGGGGTTTTTCTTTTTCAAACGTACGGCTGAAAAACGGAATAAAACGGTATTGTGAGAGCTCAAGCTGCAAGCTCATCTGAGAGTGGGGCAGAAAGGATGGGCTTGGTTCGACGGTGCGGAAATGTAATTGATGAAGCTATGAACTCGACAATGATCCGATTGAGAAGTGAGGAGAGGGAGGGGGGAGATGGAGTAGTTATAAGAGAGAACTGTTCCTCTTTTTATTTCATTTCTTGCTCAAGATGATGTCAGGATCATTTTTGTTCTGCTTCGTTTCGAGTTCACTAGGTTAAACCAACGATATATACAGCATCGTGTGCTCTGCTCCGCAACTTTTCCCAAGATGAAGTTCCTCCTCTTAACAGCCGCGATAATCACCCCAACTCTTGCTGTTGTGTCCGGGATCACGGGTGTCAATTGTCACGGTACGTGCTCGTATATCGGCATCTTACTTACCAACTGAGACATTCCAAACCCTTGCTCTCCACCTGTTCCCTGCTCATCCCAACAACAACAACAACCCTCATCACCACCACCACCACCACCCACCAGACCACACATCCAACAACAACACACATACCGGTACATACCTACATGGACACATAAAAAAACTAACAACATTCCAGGTCACATCTTCACACCTGCGCAAGTCTCCGCTGCCGCTAATGCAGCTCTGAGCCATCTGAATGACGGTACCCAAGTAGGCTCAAACGATTATCCGCACCAGTACAACAACCGTGAAAATTTCACGTTCAATTCGGGCTGTTGGGCCCCGTACTATGAGTTCCCGATGTTTAGGGACCGCGTGTATACCGGTGGCTCTCCAGGCCCGGATAGGGTTGTTATAGGAAGTTGGGATGGGACCAATGGTGTACTTTGCGGTGAGTTTCTTTCTCTTTTTTATTTCTTTTTTATTTCCCCTTTTTTTTTGTTGGAACGGGGTTCACGGAATTGACTAGAGGGCTGACTTTTGAGTTTGCGGGGTGCCGTAGACGGGATTACGCACTATGGCGCGACCGGGAATAATTTTTTGCAGTGCTCCAATTCTTGAATAGTTCATGGTATAGACACGGATCGGGCAGGAGGGGGGGAGGAGAGAGGATATGCACTATTAGGTTACAACAGCTATATCACAAACGTGGATGGATGGAAGTTTTTTGTTTCAGTCCTTCCTCCTTCCTCCCTGTGGGAGGGAAGAGGGAAGAAGGAAAAGGATAAAATTGAGATAAAAAATAAAAAAAGGATAGAAGCTCCGACTCCAAAAAAAAACTCATGGCGCGTGAAACGAACGAAAGAACACAAAGGCTATTGTACATGATGGTGAACACGGTTTAGTGTTCCAAGGAGCGTTTTCTTATAACCAGGCCGAGTCGGTGGTGGTGGTGGTTGCGTTTTACCAAACCGAGATACTACCAACACCAGTGTCCATGACGCTAGAGTTTTCCCAGAAACCTCCAGAAATGCCGCTGAGGTCGTTGATGGCAAGCCTAACGGGGATTTTTGCACCCTCGTCTTGTTGTCATGTTAGCACTTTATACATGGTGGGATGGCATAAGAGGTTGAATGAAATGAGCGAAAAGGCTTACCAATGGTTTTGGGTGGTTTACCCCCCATGGAGGCACCCATTTCGGTATTAACCCTGGTAAAGAACCATTAGCTATGTGCCGACCATGGGAGAGAAGTGGGGGTGGGGGGGAAAGGTAACATACCATCCAGGGCAGCAAACGTTGATGAGCAAGCCAGGGTACTTCCTAGCCAATATTCCAGAAAGTGCTGTCTCCCCGGCTTTGGTAACGGCATATGCCATGGGCCATCCATTCTCGCTCGCCTTACCGGCCTTGCAGTCCGCCTGGCGGGGATCACAATCAGCCATCGAGACAACACCAACTAACCAGCAAAGACCCATGCGAAGAGAAATGGAGGAAGCGGGGGCAGCAAACCTTGTACTTGTCCATCAGAGCACTCAGCTCCTCGATTGTCAGTTCTGGGTTGCCGAGTTGGTTCCTTATCTCCTCGTTTTCAAATGCAGCAAGATGACCGATCGCAGAACCGATGGTGACGATGCGTCCGTGCTCTTCCTCAATGATTGGGAGGAATTTCTTGCACACCTGTATTCGTTGGTATCTCACTCAACTTCATTCCCCCTCTTCCATTCCCCCCAAAACAAGGCGTAGAAGCGGAGAACATACCATCAAAGTTCCGTAATAATTGACATCAACCATCAACTCATTATCAATCCCAGCAATCGAAGCATTGTTAATGAGCACATCGAGCCTCCCATGGGCATTTCTGATCTTATTTACCAGGGCGTCGATGCTCTGTTCATCGGTGATGTCCAATTGGTGATAAACCAGACTCGAAGTACGTCCTCCAGTGTTAGAAAGCTCTGTGACAGCCCTCTGCCCGCGGGAAACATCACGAGAGGTCAAGTAAATGATAGAGTGGGAAGGGGCAGAAGTAAGCAGGGTGCGAACAATTCCGTAGCCGATACCCCTATTCGCACCTGTGACGAGGATGATCTGAGGATTCATTTTTGTTGGGGGAGGGTTTTCTGAAGACAAGAAGTGTCTTTTGAGATAGTGTGTAATTGACTGTAGGAAAGCCAGCTTGTTGATCTGAGGGACTGGAGCTAGGTGCAGGAAACTGAGCTTGTTGGTGCTAAAGAAATCGGGAAGGAGAGGACGTGAACTTGGGATCTTTATATCCTTCTCTAGAAGAGCTGTGTGGCAGGATACAAAAAACAAATTCCCCACACATAGCACACGCGCACTAATTTAGTGCTCACTACCCAACTGCCACCCAACCTCGAGCAGCTGGAAGCCCTAGCGTATTACGCTCTCCAACATCGATGTTCTGATAAGGTCACTAAGTACCGGGAGGGATAGCAGACATCATGTGGTCCAAATTCTACCTAGAAGATATTAGGTTGACCAATTAGATGTCCCACCGCCCACCGCTAGGTGGTATTTCATTCAACGTTCAAAACAGCATGGATAAATCCCATGGAGAGAATGGCTTCGCAGGCGAACTGTAAAAACTATAACAATTGGGAAACTCCCCTAGGACGTTGGGGTTGCCTCTCCCAGTAAGGTCTGTTGGATTTTTCTTTTTATTCGTCTCGACCGAGGGCTGAAACGGAATCTTGCCGATGCGTTTTCTCCCCTCAATCCAAAGGGGGAAATTCAGGACCTCCCAGCGCCATTCTCAAATTTTCCCAGTTTTTACGGTGCCATACCGTTGGACATGCCGTAGTACCTTGTGTAGGACAACTGTGCTTGTACTCGGGTACTAGTATGAATATTAGCAATGAGACGTGCTGGGGGTTTAAATTATCAAAGCTTCCTACCCTTCCTGGAGTTGCTCCTACTTTTAACTAAATCATTTTTTTGCCTCTGGCGGTAAAGTTATTCCTCCATATCCTGGTAGCCCACCGATTCTGTGCAGTAGACTACGGTAGTAGGAAAAGACCATGGACTACGGGCAGAAAGAATACTCGAGTACTCAGGTCTCCGGGCAGGGAGTTGGTGCCCGTTTGCCGTTCCTGAGCCTAGAACAGCTATTCCAAAAAGGGCGCCAATCCTTGGCATAGAGGCAAGAGTGTGTGCCTGGTGCTTTCAGGGCCGTCACATCATGAGCGGTTGTATTATATGTGTAACTTTCTCCGAGCTGCTCACAGCGAATCACTCGGTTTCTCCACTGTTGCACACGGGCTGCATGCGGAACTTTCCTTTATTCTTTGTGTTGCTGATTGCTTTGAAATTGAGGCTTTGAGTGTTGGATTCTGATCCTCTTCCGTTATATCACGCTATCCCAGCCCTACCCCTACACTTTTTATACGGAGGTACAGTGCCTAAGTTTTGTATGTTACACAAGTGGCTCACACAACACCCATTGCCAGTGTAACATACAAAACTTGGGCGCTGTACCTCCGTAAGCGAGGAGGCGTTCATCGACTCAATTCTTCCCAAAGACGAGAGAGGCAACATGAAACCCGACTCTTGCCAATGGGTAGAAAAGGTCTCCAGAAAATTTCTCACTGTGTAGGTCGTTCAAGCTGGGCGAGGTGTTCAGGTGACTCGTCTGGGCGTCCACCGAGCCACCGTATTGGTCGGGATTCATGCGAGGGCAGAATAAGGTCACGAAACAACGGTACAGTACGAGTACAGCGGTGAAGGCCCCCAAGCCAACAATCACATTGATCTGCGTTCCAATACCATAACACTAAAGAGAAATCTCGGTAAATCCAAGCCGCCTTCCTGGTACCATATTGCCCACCCTTGTTTAGAAAACCTTCTCTCCCTCCATCGTTTCGGTCTGTCCAGGGTGGGTTAGCTATATAACCGCACCACGCCGAAAAGTCTAGGGAGCCCAGGGCTTGTTCATAAATCATACCTTTTTTGCTGCCTTCTTATATGCTTCCCTTTCAGTGAGCTTTTCCGTATATGCCCAAAGTCTCGGATAATTCTCCTGGGTGAATATCGATTTCCCTTTCATCGCGGTGAGTGGGAAAGATAGCAGGATATCCGCGCCACTAAACTCTTCTCCAGCAAGCCATGGGCGCTCGGAGATTTCGGACTCGAGGAAATCGAAATGGGTCTTATAATTTGGTAACAAGTATTTTGTCTCGACACCGGAGCATATCATATTGACAAGTGGCTTCAAGAAGAACGGGACGGGTGCGTTCTTGACACCCTGCATCACAACCCCAACGATCAGGGGAGACATAAAAGAGCCCTCTGCATAATGGAGAAAATATCTGCACATCTTGTTTAGAAAACTCCATCCACTAAAGAGCGTGGGGGATTATGGGTGGGGGGGACGGCAGACTTGTATCTCATCAAAGAAGCACGGTCTTTTGGCTTCAGCCATTCGCCATAGTTGTCGACCAAGTACTCGGTAATGAATCCAGACTCGGCAAGCAGATCGTCGTTAACCTTTACCACTGGGAATTTCCCGAGTGGATGAATTTCCTTAGCGTTTGGTGGAGCTAGCTTATCCACACGTCTGTAAACCTCGAGATCGTAGTCCAGACCGAGCTCTTCGAGGAGCCATACTATTCGTTGGGCGCGGGATTGGTTGAGCCTGATGAATTTGTCAGGGGGTGACCTTGAGGGAGCGGCTGGGGGAGGGGAAAGTTGGATACGAACCAGAACAGTGTGACCTTTGGCTTTACAGCCTCGTCGTTGGATGCATTAGTGGTCATGTTTGTTGATTGTGCCGCAGAGCTATGTATTTCTTTACCGAAAATGGATCGGTAAGCTCCTTTTTTTCTTGCTACGGTGAGAGATGTTTGTGGTAAGTGAAAGGTTCGGGCGGTATTTGTATCGTAAGAAGTTGTAAGTGTGGTGCGATGCTGGGGAGATGAAGTATCTGGTGATGGTTTTAAATGGTAGAAGGTTCCGTATCACACCCAGCCTCAGTCCGCCTGCATCTCGAATAAGCAGGTGCACAGTTCCTACCTCTGTTAAGGATCAGGTCCGCAATCAAGTTTAAGGAATTCTAAAGAGATACCAAGTAGGAGACATCCTTCATACATTGCACCGTTTCCTTATTATATTTTTTCAATCAAAGCTAACCGCCCGTCCCCTTTTCCTTCGCAAATGATATTCCACTCTCAGGAAAGATACTGACCGGTGTTGTCTCCAGATGATGGTTTGCGGGTCGGCTGACCCTCGGCTGGTTCTACAAGTACTGGTATGATGCCACCAGACACCCCATGTACGAGCACGGTACTCGTACCGGTACATGCGATACCAGGCATAGACCTGCCGCTACTCAAGTATCTTGAGGTAACCTGTGGTTCTCTTAAGGCCTGATACTGTGGTTCTCGCAAATTCTGGAACTTTTGAAAGCCGCGCTGGGATGTTTGAGTTACAAGCACTATGCCTTTCCTGGGAAGGTTTGTGATATCTTTCCTTTTACTCGAGTACCGTAAAAACTCGCGAAACTCGTTATGTCCGGACCAGGATGTTTTAAGTCCGGTCCACTAGAATAGAGGCTTGGCCTATGGTTCTGATTGGTAGATAGATAGTGGTACAAAAATTGAAGGTACTTGGATCTGGGGTGGCAATGGGTGAGTGAGCGAGCACACAAGTGCCAGCACAGTTCATCGTGATTGTTCACCAACTATGATGTCCAAGTCTCTTGAATCCACCAAACCCCTCACCTCTTCATGCAATAATATGCAAAAAAAGAAGAGAGGTCCCAAGCCAAAAAAAATATCCCAGTGCCAGCTTAATACCACTAATATTAAGCCCAGAAAACGCTTTC
Source organism: Tuber brumale (assembly GCA_014065205.1). NCBI lineage: Eukaryota > Fungi > Ascomycota > Pezizomycetes > Pezizales > Tuberaceae > Tuber > Tuber brumale. The sequence continues at coordinate 457,947 of JACCEG010000051.1, forward strand.
AAAATACTTGGAGTCAAGCCTAAAAATTCCAGGTTTTGACCTTTCTTCACTACTATAAAATTCCTCTTTCTCCTACTATTCATACTCCAACCTCTAGTTCAGAATCCTACCGTCCTCCTACTCAAGCTGAAGCCTCAAATCAGTTTAGAGTACCTCAGACAACTATTTCTGAGTGGGTAAAAAATAAGGAAAATATTGAGAGTTTAGGGGCCAGGACTCATACAAATTTTAGTACTTCAAAAAGTAAGGCATTTTGTAAATGGCCTGAAATGGAGTCTAGATTGTATGAAAGGTTTTTGGCAAGTAGGGAAAAGGGTCAAGCTATTAGGAGAGAGTGGTTTAGGAGACATTCTATGAAAATATTTCTATCTGTCTATCCTGATACAGATAGATATGATTTTAGATTCTGCAATGGATGGTTTGAAGGATTCTTAGAAAGGCATAAGATTAGTCTTAGAGATATGATAAAAAAAGCACAAAAGGTAAGTCCTAGTTTTTATTTTTTAATATATATTTTAGAATTAGTACAAAATACTAAGATGTTAGAAATATAGATACCAGATGATTACAAGAGACTTGTAATAAACTGGTTGAGATTTAATAGAAGAAATAGTCAACCTTCTTCTATTAGTGCTTTAGGTCAAAGGTTTCTTCTTGGTGATGGTTTTATTCAACCTCTTAATAGATTTGCTCTTAGCAATATCTTTAATGTTGATGAAACTCATCTTCCTTTTGAGTATTTAAGTGGGCATACTTATAATACACAAGGGGAAAAGACTATTTGGGTTAAAGAGAGCAAGTCAGGATGGGATAAGAGAATGGCAAGTCTGGTATTATGTATTTTTACAGATGGCTTTAATAGAGTTCCACCTCTTATTATTTTCCATAGCAAAGGAAAAGTATATAAGAAGGAGAAAAGTATATACCATCCTGATGTACTTGTAGAGTTCAATGAAGAGACATATATGAATAGTGAACTCTTTTACAAGTATGTCCAAGAACATATAATACCAGTTCTAGGAGGAAAGCCAAGTCTCTTTGCGTTAGAACTCTGCACTGCTTATAAAACAGAATCTGTTCTTCAGTTGCTTCAATCTAATCAAATTATTCCTTCCCTTATTCCACCTGGATGTACTAGTTTGGTATAAGCATTAGATGTTTCTATCAATAGGCCTTTAAAGGGAATGATTAGAGAACTGACTGATGAAGCAATTTTTGATTGTGAGAGTGTAGAGAGTTTTGAGAAATTGTCAGTTAGTCCAAGAAGAATTTTGTCAACAAATTATATAGGAGATGCTTGGTATCAGTTTTGTATAGAAAAGAAGGAGTTGGTAGAGAAGGTGTTCAGAAAGGTTGGATTGTCTTTACCTGCAGATGGGAGTAGGGATATTGAACTGGATATCAAGGGATTTCAAGGACTTGAGGTAGGAGACTGGAGTGTGGAAGAGAAGAAGGAAAAATCAGTATCACAAGGAGTTATTTCATTGGCCCAGGATTATGATAGTGATAATGAGTATATTATTACTCAAACATAATCTTAATCTTGTATTTAATTATTTCAAAGATATTCTACAATTTTAGTTAACCTCGGGTACCAATACTGTACCTATTAATAAAATCATGAAGCTGTTATTTGCACTCTAAATGGGGAACAGGGAACGGGCACGATAGGCAAAACCTCACACATGGCTACCGCCCGTACACTCTATGCCAGGAAAAAAAAAAGAAAAAAGAAAAAAAAAGAGAAACACAAGCTATGTCTAAAATCAGCTAATTCTGTTACATACATACTATTCATACAGTATAATAAAGAATAATCCCTACTCTCCCAGTTATCGAGGATACTTCATAAGAGAAGTCTCTTCATAGGATGTCATTCAGCCAAGCCCATGCCAAGCTGCTGTCTTACTGGCCCAGATTTAACTCATTCTGGTCTGGATATAATGAGTTTCGCAAGTTTTGACGGTAAGTCTAATGATGCAGCGATAGAAGAGGAGGACCGAGATTTGCACTGTGCTCATCATCAGTAGGTAAAGGAAACTACTTGCGAGAGTGCACTGCATTATGTTAGCACTACATGTACAGATGTTGTTGATCTAGATATGCAGTGAACAAAACCTTGAACTAAAGTTCAAACTGCTCCTCCGAAATTGCCCATAAAGGCCTCCCAATCCCTGCATTCAAGTTCGCATAACATGCTATGATGGTATTAGCAGTTACCAGCAACTAAATTTATCAGAGGTTAGCCCTAACCCTTCCACCTTTGCCATGTAACAACCCAGCTGCTCGTGGTATAGGATGTAGATGATGTTGATAGATGTGGGGAGGGGCAATTCATCACCGTTGCAGGGATAGTGAGTCAATCGTCAGCGCTGCAAATCAAGAACTTCCTCCGAGCAAATAACCTTGCTCTGATAGTGGCCGATGCCAAGGTCATAGCAGTCAGCACAAATATAGTGACATAATTCGACTCCTTTCCATCCCATGGAGGAAGGTCATGGAGGTTCGTCATAGCATCTGGAGTAATCATCTTTTTTCTTTCTTCTCTCTGTTGCAATTTCCTCCCTCTTTTTTTCGGAAATACACATAAAAAGTGCCAGGTTAGAAAGGCCAGGTTTGATACTTGGTTAGTGGAAGCTTCGAAATGGATAGACATTCATTTTCCTTAAGTACTATTGCTGGTCCTTACAATCCTCCCCTTCCCATCGCCTCCACTTCTGTTGGAATGAGATTCCCAAATCCACATTTTTCAGGATATATTTCTGCTCTGTACAGAAGAGATGTTAGCATTTTTCTGCTCTGTGCAGAAGGGATGTTAGCATCTTTCTACTCTGTGCAGAAGGGATGTTAGGATCTTTCTGCTCAGTGCGGAAGAGATGTTAGCATCTTGTTGCTATTTGCAGAAGGGATGTTAGCATCTTTTTGCTCTGTGCAGAAGGGATGTTTGCATCAAGCGTCTTTTTTTTTCTTTCGGTTCTCAGTACAGTTGGTACTGACCCTTAGTGTTTACTTCCAGATGAGAAGTATCCCAAAAAACAAGTTGTGAGTATGGGCCCTCAGATATGCACAGATATTTCAGCAGACACTCCGTGAATTCCTGTTCTGTTTGTTTCTTGAATTCCGGTTGTCTGGGATAACCAGAGGCAACTAGTTATATTGAATTAGTTTTTGCGGCAGTTTTGACGTTGTTAGCTTGACATGCTAACCAAAGATGGTTGACTTGTTATTGCTAGCTTTGGCACACCACGAATGTGAAGCTTCTATTACCTGGGTGTAATATTAGCTGTCAGCCAAAGGGTGCTCAAGATTCATCCCCTTACTTCATGCACTACAATGGCTAGACACTGATCAAATTTCTCCACATCCCTTCCGTACAGAGCAGAAATATATCCTGAAACATGTGGATTTGGGAATCTCCTCCCAACAGAAGTGGAGGAGATTGTTAGGCGGACGCCAAACTCAAGTATATAACTGAGGGACGTAGGCCCAAAATCTTTGATTGGAGAATCTGTCGAGGAAGGCTTGTCTCAATAAAGTAAGGTAAGGTAAGATTTAAAATGTAGAACAATATTATATTGATAAGATCTCTTCTCCGTTGCTTGATGATCCCTCATCAGCTTGGAACAAGTATCTTTTATCATACTCCATGTATCAAAGTATATAAATTATAATAATAACTTTGACCTCAGAGGGAGTTGAACACTTGACCTTGTAAATCAATACAAAAGTCATACCAACTGAGCTACAGTATATGGTGTTATTAAGTGGGCTTCATTGATGTGACTTTTTAGTTATGGGACGCAACTCTTGAAATCTCGCTAACGAGGTGCGGGCCCCATAAGGAGGCCGGAGGGGGGTGTTGGCTCCGGTAAATTGAGAGTCTGTGCACAGTTACCCTACCGTAGGTCTGTGCACATGTCTCGGATTTCCATATGCCTAACATGAGCTCCCTCCTACCAGGCTTCGCCTCGAATGCCTTTATAACCATTTTATAATTTCTTCTAAATACATTTTAAGACTCAGTGTGGTAAGGGTAAAAGACCTTCCGCGTTTACTTGGCCACGGTAGGAAAACCTTTTCCTCACTATCTTACTTCTGCCCTTCCCGGTATCTGCGGATTTTCATCATGAAAATTCTCCACAACTTCCTCCGCATTTTCCATACTGGTGGCAGGCTCCCATGTGTTCTCATCTTCTGCACACCCTGGCCATTTAACGCAGTACCACAGTTCCCGCTTCTCTTCATAGCGGCCGCGTACTCGTTTCCTGTAAGAACGAATCTCGCTTCTTACGATTTTTTCAACCTCCTATTGCAGATCGCCGTCAATATCTTCTGGTTCTCTAGGGGGTTGATGGCGATTGTCATGAACTGACTCGTGGTAGGGTTCCAACAGTGCAACATAGAATACGGGATGAATGTTCCATCGATCGGATATGTTGCGTGTGAATGCTCTTGATCCGCATTTTTCCATGATTTGGAAAGGACCATATAGCTTTGGACTTAGCTTCTTTGATTTCCATTGGGTGCGAATGTTTTTAGCGTTTAACATTACTTCGTCCCCGATATTGAAGTCGGGCTGTTGTCGAGCTTTCCGGTCATAATACTTTGACATTCCTTCCCGTGTCCTTTCTAGGGACCCTCTCGCTTCTTCATGTATCGTCTTGATCCAGTTCGCGTATAGGCTCGCTCCTGGATTTTGAGCTTCGCGCTCCTTCATCCACTCTGTCTGTGGATGGAATCCGTAATTCGCATAGAATGGCGACATCCCATGAGCATTGGTTGCGGAGTTGTTATAGGCATGTTCAGCTAGCGGTAGTAGCTGATACCAGTCGTCCTGATCGTAGTGGACAAAACTTCTAAGGTAACCTTCCAGCACTTGGTTGATACGTTCGGTTTGTCCGTCAGTCTGAAAGTGGTATGCCGTTGACATTCTTCGCTTAATTTCCAGTGCTTTGCAAAGGGATTGCCAAAATTCTCCTGCGAACTTTGAATCCATGTCTGAGACGATTTCGGTTGGCAGGCTGTGCAGCCTCCATACTTCTTTTAGGAATGCATTTGCGACATCCTTGGCTGTAGCTGTGGTTTGTAGTCCGATGAAATATGCCATCTTTATAAACTGATCAACTACTACCATTATTTGAGTACACCCTTGTGACTCTGGTAGTTGAGTGATGAAGTCCACCGTGATAGACGCCCATGCTGCGTAGGGTATTTGCAATGGTTGCAGTAACCCGTACTTGGCCTGTCTAGGTGACTTATTATGTTGGCATTCATCACAGGATCGTACATAGTCGTTGACCCATGCCGCAAGCCCATTCCAATAAAAGTCTCTCATGATTATTTCCAAAGTCTTTTCTTGTCCGAAATGTCCTGCGACCTTTGCATCGTGACATCCTTCTGCTATCTTAGTATATAGTGCCTGATTCTTTGGTACAAATAATTTTTGCTTATAGTATAGTAGATCGTCGGTTAAGGACCAGTCTTTGGGGAAATCTTTTCCTTCGTGTCGTAATCTGATGAGTTCTTCCCTCCGTTGCCTCTACGCTGCCTCCGTCTCAATAGCTGCCTGTATTTCGTTCAAGAATTCAGGATTGAACTGCTTCATACCTTTCTGCAGAATAATAGCATTTGACATTAGAACCTTTTCGGGTACTTCTGAAATGTCGTACCAATGTTCATTGTCTTTAGCCGATGCCTGTAGATTGGTGATACTAGGTTCCTGTTCTTTGACGATCAAGGATCTTTTCGCTATATCGGTGCTTGCGAATCCCGTGGTTCCTCGTTCCGTTTCTTCTAAGTCGTCGACTTCCATCATGTCTGAGGTGTTGACCTTTTCTACCACTAGATGAGCTATGCGATCGCCCATTCTGATTTGGCAGTTCACATCGTTATGGTTGAAAAGTACGACTTTGAGTTCGCCGGTATAATCAGCATCGATTACTCCTGCGCCGGTAGAGATTCCGCTTCGGACCGCTAATCCACTTCTTGGGGCAACTCTTGCGTAAGTTCCTTCGAGTAGCCCCACAGCTATACCCATCCTTATTAATTCTTATCCATATTTCGGGACAATTTCATCTTCTATGGCGTACAAGTCATGTCCTGCCGCCATTCTTGAGCCCTTTGTTGGCAAGTATGCCTTTTTGCTCAATCTCTTGACCCTAATTACGGGTTCCTTTCCACCTCTTCGAGGTTCCAAATCCAAATCCTTATCTCCATCCCAGTCTTCTCCTTCATCGCCTACCCTCACTACTAGCGACACCAAGAAACTTTCTTCTTTCAAAATTTTCTGTTCACGATGTGTAGCTCCCTCCTCAGGACGGTACTCTGGCCGTCTGCTTAATGCATCATGCTTTCCGCCCCCTCTGCCTAGTCAGTATACAATGCGAAAGTTGTATTCTACCAACTTCTGAGCCCATCAAATTTGACGGCCGCTCCAGACTTTTGAGGTGAGGAAGTATTGTAGATTCTGATGGTCGGTAAAGACTGTGATCGGTTTCCCTGTTCCGATTAAGTAGTATCTCCATTCATTAAAAGCTTCAAGGATCGCAAGAAGTTCTTTATCATGAATCTTGTAGTTGCGCTCCGCTGAGTTTAATTTTCTGGAATGGAAAGTTAGTGGATGTAATCTTTTCTCAAAGTATTGAGAAAGAACGCAGCCGCGTGCAAAATCGCTAGGGTCCGTTTCTACCACCGTTTCTCTTGCTGGGAAAAAGTGGTGAAGTATGGGGGCTGTAGGGAATCGGTGCTTTAGCTCTTCGAAAGCCGTGTCCTGTTCCACCCCCCATTTAAAATTCTTAGGATTTCCTTGTAATGTCTCGGTTATTGGCTTGCAAATAGCCGAGAAGTTTTTTACGAATCGTCGGTAGAAGTTAGCAAACCCCATAAAGACTTGTACTTCTCTAACTGACTTAGGCGCTTTCCAGACCATTATGGATTCCAACTTTCGGGTACTCATAGACAGCCTATCGACCGCCACCATGTAGCCGAGGAATTCTACCTCTGTGGCATGGAAAGTCGATTTTTTTAGCGATACCGCTAATTGAAAGTCTGCTAGACTTTGTAAAACTTTCTTAACAGCTTCGATGTGTTCCTTTTCATCCTTTGAGTAGATGAAAATATCATCAAGGTAACACACGACTCCCCCGTCCAAGTATTCTTGTAGAACTTGGTTCATCATATCTTGGAAGGTTGCCGGAGCGTTGACCAATCCAAAAGGCATAACCTTATATTCGTAGTGTCCATATCTCATACGGAACGCTGTCTTCTATTCATCCCCTTCTTTGATCCTAATCAGTTGGTAACCGTCCTTAAGGTCTGGCTTGGTGAAGATCTTTGCACCGGCTACTCTATCTCTGAGTTCGGACATTAGTGGAAGGGGATGTTTGTTGAGGATAGTAATCTTATTTAGATTTCGATAATCCACAACTAGACGTAGTCTACCATCTGGTTTAGGGACGAATAATATGGGTGCGCCCGCTGGCGATTGGCTCCTTGTGATTTTCCCTTGTTTGATCATCGTTTCCAAGTATTCTCGTAAAGCCTTCTGCTGTTTTTCAGATAGTGGATATATCGGCCCCCAGGGGGAGGTTGATCCGGGAATCAACTTAATTTCGTGATCGAATGTTCGTCTAGGAGCTAATTTTTCTGCCGTCTGGGCTTCAAACAAATGTTTGTATTTCCAGTATTCTTTCGGTAATGATTCCAGTTCCACCGTATTTTCGATGGCTCCTATTCTTCCGATACGGCAGGCATTAGGATCCCAAGCGACTGATTCGTCATATTCGAACATATCCGCTATTCCTTCATCTTCTTCCACACAGTTTTCGCATCATTTTGCGGAGAAGGTCCAATTTTCTGCATCATCTATGTGAGACACTGGGTGTTCACGATGCCACCAACCAAAAGGAATTATCATTCCGTAGTGACCTGCTTTAGCCACTTCACACGACAGTTCAGAGATGTGTCGGTTTTTTCCTATTTCCAATTTTATTGGAAGAGTGTAACACTTTCCTCCAGAGGCAGCGGACAATCTGTCAAAGCCTAAGATATCAACTGCATTGTCGCATTCTACAGAGGGAATACGAAGGTCTTCAACTAGGTCCTTATTGATAAGGAACACGTTGGATCCCGAGTCTAATAGGACTGTAATTTTGTATTGCTTATCGTGTATATGGAGGTAAGCGATCCCCTCCGGACAGTTGTATCGTTTTGGTTTTGGAGCGTCTAGTTCCACATGCTTGGCGCGGATAAGACTTTTTGGTTCTTTCGTTTAGGCATCGTTGGTATTCGGTGTAGGTAACAAGATGTTTGTTACTGCGCCCACGTAGTTTCGACCATTGAGGTCTCCTCAGACAAACTAGTAACTCTTTAGCTCTAACAACCTGGGTCTACATACTAAAGCGGCGTTTCACCAATACGCTATCGCGCATGACCAGTTCTCAGGCTGGATGCCTTCTCCCGACACGCCAGACCTAGGCTCATAGCAGATTTTCGGGTAGTTATTAGCCATTTTACTCCCATGGTGCGGGGTTCCCACTTTCACTGAATCCTTTCCCTTAGGGTTTCAGTTATCCGTCCAGCTCCCTTAGAGGGGCCTTGCATACCAAAGCGGTACATCCCTATCCCACATTCTGGCCATAAGGCAAGATAGTACATACGCATAACACGACTCAGACTCGTGTGGTAGGTGGAACGGCCCGTGTCGGTTGTCCTCCTGTCGTGTATTGTTATCAGGTAGATCTTGCATTACTATGTCCCAACTTCTTTGGTATAGTAACTTGCTTGCACACGGGTAGCAGGCAACCACCAGGTGACTTGAGGAACTTCGTACTGTTGGCTCCCAGGCCATATGGGCACGTTAACTATCCTCTCTTTCGATCAAGACTCTCCATATATTGATTCTTGTATTCGAGCTCGTAAGTCCCTCGTATGGTCCCTTCACTTAGAGCCTACATGCATTGATCCTGAAAGGGGAGACTTGCTTCGCGCCGCTTTGATCATTTTGAGTTTCGTTTCCCGTAGTTGCACACAGACTACCCGATCCCCGTCGTGGTGGGTACCCAATACACCCCAGCCGAAGGGGGTTCCCATTTCGATTCCAGCTCTCTTAGGACACTGAATACCCAAACGCCGTCGCCGTTGGTGCCAGTGAACTGACTTAGGTCAGTTCCTCGTCGTCTGCCAGTTCCCAGATTTTATTCACTCGAGCTGGGTGCTGAACAGATGCGACTTTGCGAACTAATTTGGGCTTTACAATAGCCGATCTTGCTCGTCGAATTCCCATTTTTATTGGTCTTGAGCTGACCGTTGCCGCCGATATAAGGGCATCTCCCCAACACGTCTGATAAGTGTGGTTTTTCTTCCCACAACGTATGCAATCTCCTTCTTTCCTCCGCGTGTCTATCACACTCTGCGGGATACCGGTATGGGCCTGGGCGAAGTTTGTATGGGTGGTCTTTGTCATGCCTCCCAACCTTTTCCTGGGCTTCTCCGGTTCATCATCCCGTTTCCGTTTTCGTGGTGGGGCTCCACCTCCTTTGACATAAGGTTTAGTATCCCTTTGTCGCTTTGGTTTAGAGACCTGTCGGTCTTCTCTTTTGACCTCTTGGACTATTTTTGGTTTGGACCCTTGGTCATGTCCAATTTTCTTTCTGGCTAGCAGTCCTTCTTCTGACCGCCCGCATAGCCTTATTGCCTCTTCCTATTCCTGGTCCGTCGTATATCGCAAGGCCGACAACCTGCGGACAATTTGTTCAGGAAGTTTGTCTTCGACTACCTCTCTCCAGGACTTCCCGGTCATGCGGGCACGAATGTTATGGTTGTGCATGACTGTCTGGTAGTGTTCAATACAGCCGTCGTACGTGACTAGTTTCATCGCTCAAAGGGCTAGTCTTTCGGCTTCTACCGGGGCGAATCGCTTGATCATATCATGTTCAAAGCGAGTCCATGTTGCCAGCTCTGGTTGATGGGTTTCCACTTGAAGTCCATCCATAACCTTCCGGTACCATATTGTGTAAGGAAGGACTATATCTCCTCTTGTATGGCTGAGCGCGTAGATGACTCGTTCCCGGGCGTTGTCCCAGATTTGTGGGTTCCGTTTGAAGTAGTGGGTACATTGCAAAATCTACACACATATGTCTTGTGCGGGTTTGTCCTCAAAGAATGGTGGTGGCTTAGATGGTCGCTTAATATTCAGCGCCATCGCGTTGGCAAGCGTTTCTGCCATACCAGACGGTTCTGGTGTTTGTCCTTGCCTGCCTTGGCTAGGACCTCCTCTCCTCCTTCCTCTTTTATCATCGTCATTCTCATCGTCATCGTCACTGGGATCTCCTGGGTTACCTCCCTGCGCACCTGAGGGGAATACATCAGTGGTTTCTCGGCCTTTGCCCTTGTCCCTGCGTGTAGGTGGAGCGTAATACTACTCGTCATCAGTTTCTTGGACCGCGGGTAAGGGTGCAGGTCCTGCAGCTTCGGGACTTGGTGCCGCGGCTAGTATTTTATTTATTGCCACCGTTAACCCTCTGAGGGTTTGGTTTGTCTCAATATTCTGCAGTTGTTGCTGGTCTTGGGACCTGCGAATCTCCGCTTGGCACGTGTTCTGATCGGTGCGCATTTGTCCTAGAGTACAATTGACTTGTCTTTCGCGCGTGACACTTAGGGCGCGGAATTCGACGAATTCCACTCGCAGACTGATGACCATCTGTTCCAGAGTCTGGTCTCGCGCTAATGCCGCTTGGCTTTCTTGCCCGAGGCTTTCACGTAACCTCGTGGTTACTTCTTCATGTCCTTGTTGACGCCTCTCCTGGGCATCTATTTTTTGTGCTACTTCCCGTAGCATTTCTTCTCGTATCCCCTTAATCTCCGCTTCTACTCCAGCCAGTTGCATCAGCAGGAGCCCGATCTCGCTATCATGGACATCTTGTCCTTCTGCGATCTGCTGCTGTACCTTAATTAATTTTAAGGTATTGTCCTGGGTCGCTCGCTTCAAATGTTTGAAGGCAATGTTAGCTTGGTCGAGAGAGGTGTCTAAGTCTTGCCTGATTCGCCCCAAGGTTATACCAAGACGGGCAGCCAATCTGGCTAAGTTTGCAGGGTGGTCTCCTCCTTCTTTAGGCGTGGAGGCCCTTGATATCCGATGAGTGCTTGCAGCACTAGTGGATCGGTCAGAGGGTATATTTCCCCTCCGGAATGTAGGCTCGCGAGGTGTTGACTGGGAGGGGCTCCATATGGCCAACTCAGCGGTTTTTTCCGTCGTATCAGGTCGGGTATCCATAGGTTCGCCCGCCGTTATTCTCTTTCTCGGATCTTGAGGTATCTCAGCCATTGTGATACTTTCCAGGTAGGCTAATTGCTCTTATAGCCCTGGATTTGTGATTTCTGGTACTTCGTACCAGAGCTCTTGATATCCTTTAAAAGGTTTAAGGAATCGTATGTAAGGTATCCAACGTTTGAGAGACTCTAGAGGTGTAGGTATAAAAGGGTTCGGTTGGTCCGATTCTGGACTCAAAACCTGAATCTCCTTTTTCTCGAGGTTTAAGATGTACTTATAGTACATATAAAAGTGTCTTAGGCCCAGGCCGAGGGGATGTCTGGCCCCCGGATGACTGTCCCTGGCTTTTCCTTTTCTTTCTCTTCCGTCTTTAAAGAGCACTGGGTGCTCCAGTCGACGAAGTCTTCCGCCTCGGTCGAATTCCACTCAAAGTCCGTACTGTGCCAAATGCGATATATGCTATTGAATTGATCCCTTGTTGGGATCCCGAAAGGTACTGTGAACCACGAGGGTTCTTGCGTATATTCTTCTTCGATTTCGAACAACTCAGTATCGAATATTTCTTCGAAGGAATGAATATAGATAGGACAATGAGGTGCTTCGAAAATGTAATCGAAGTCTGAGGTGAGGGTGGAGTTTGAGGTGAACTCATAGTTCATATAGTGAGCCTTGGTAACAGGAGAACTATCAATATACTGTTAGGTGGACGCCAAACTCAAGTATATAACTGAGGGACGTAGGCCCGAAATCTTTGATTGGAGAATCTGTCGAGGAAGGCTCGTCTCAATAAAGTAAGATAAGGTAAGATTTAAAATGTAGAACAATATTATATTGATAAGATCTCTTCTCCGTTGCTTGATGATCCCTCATCAGCTTGGAACAAGTATCTTTTATCATACTCCATGTATCAAAGTATATAAATTATAATAATAACTTTGCCCTCAGAGGGAGTTGAACACTTGACCTTGTAAATCAATACAAAAGTCATACCAACTGAGCTACAGTATATGGTGTTATTAAGTGGGATTCATTGATGTGACTTTTTAGTTATGGGACGCAACTCTCGAAATCTCGCTAATCACGTGGGGGCCCCATAAGTGGGCCGGAGGGGGGTGTTGGCTCCGGTAAATTGTGGGTCTGTGCGCAGTTACCCTACCGTGGGTCTGTGCACATGTCTCGGATTTCCATATGCCTGACAGAGATGGGGGGAGAGGGTGGGATTGTAAGGACCAGTAATAGTACTTAAGGAACATGAATGTCTATCCATTTCGAAGCTTCCACCAACCAAGTATCAAACCTGGCCTTTCTAACCTGGCACTTTTTATGTGTATTTCCGAAAAAAAAGAGGGAGGAAATTGCAACAGAGACAAGAAAGAAAAAAAATAGTTACTCCAGATGCTATGACGAACCTCCATGACCTTCCTCTATGGGATGTGAAGGAGTCGAATTATGTCACTATATTTGTGCTGACTGCTATGATCTTGGCATGGGCCACTATCAGGCTAAGGTTATTTGCTCAGAGGAAGTTCTTGATTTGCGGCGCTGACGATTGACTCACTATCCCTGCAACGGTGAAGAATTGCCCCTCCCTACATCTATCAACATCATCTACATCCTATACCACGAGCAGCTGGGTTGTTACAGGGCAAAGGTGGAAGGGTTAGGGCTAACCTCTGATAAATTTAGTTGCTGGTAACTGCCAACACCTTCATGGCAAGTTATGCGGACTTGAATGCAGGGATTGGGCCCGGAGGCCTTTGTGGGCAATTTCGGAGGAGCAGTTTGAACTTTGGTTCAAGGTTTTGTTCACTGCATCTCTAGATCGATAGCATCTGTACATGAAGTGCTAACATGATGCAGTACACTCTCGCAAGTAGTTTCCTCAGGCTTTACCCAGTTATGATGAGCACAGTGCGAATCTCGGTCCTCCTCTTCTATCGCCGAATCATTGGACTTACCTCCCAAACCCTCCAGTACTGTATCAACGGTCTTATCCTCCTGACCATCCCCTACGTGATCACTTATGAGTTCCTCTTGGGCTTCATGTGCAAGCCCCCGTCGTCCTTCTGGAAGCCTTTCCAGCGTAATACGCACTGTGGTGACATCTACTACTTCAGGTTGCACATCACTCTGTACTCTGTCAGCTTGGTATTTGATATTCTTATCTTGGTGCTGCCCTTGAAGCCTATCTGGGAGTTGAAGATGCAGAAGCGTCAGAGGGTTTTGGTCTCCGCGTTGATTGCGTTGGGTGCTTCGTATGTTCACCCTCGGATACTGGGGCTGGGGCGGAGAGCGATGACTAACTAAGGGTGGTTATTACAGGGCATGCTTCGGAATCGCATACAGGCTTGCTCTCTGGGTCCTCGAAATGAAAAGATACCCATATATCGACCCAAGATGTAAGCTTTCACCCCCCCCCCCCCCGGTAAACACACTAACGCACAAACCTTCAGGGTCTGCCAACCCCCTAAGCAAAGTCATCCCACCCCAATTCGACCGCTACGGCTGGACCTACTGGGTTCCCTCCATCGTCGAGTCCAACATGGCCATCATCGGTGCCTCCCTGCCGGCACTCAAGCCACTGCTGACCCACTTCAACTGCCTCCGACGCGGAAAGTTCTCGGAGTTCTCCAGGGGCAGTGGCTGCACGGTGGGCCCGAGCCACACCAAGCGATCTCAGAGGATCCGGCGCCCAGAGCCCCACAGAGAGCAGAATGGCAGCAGCAATGACTCCATAGAACTCCTCCACTTCGAGGCTGTTGGCAGCGCCTTCCAGCACTCCCATGTCAATGCGATCAAGGGGGGCACCCGTGATGATCTGTTCACAGATTCTGTCCCACCCCAGAGCATTCTGCAGACCAGTACTGTTGAAGTAAGTGTTTCTGTGAAACCTTAGTTTGCTAGCAATGGACAGAAATGGGGTTAGAGAGGTGGTGCTGGGAGTTTTACCTATCGGGATGTGGACTGGGAGCTTTCTTTCCCGGGTTGTGGTGGTTCTATGCCTAGTTGATTTTTTATTTTATTTATGTACTGAAACTACCAACCGTTGATTACCTCTTGTGTCCCACCAAACCCCTCGGGTGCGGAGTGTAATCCAATGCATGTCAAGGTGCAATGGGGCATCGAGTGATTGCTAGTGATGCAGCTAGTAGGTTGAGTTGTGACCATGATGAACCGCTACTTTATAATGCGGTATTGTGCAAGACTTGGAAGCAGGGGATAGGAGGCTTATAAGTTTTGACCCCAATGAGTGCCTGTAGAGTGTTTGCCAAAACAAGTAGTATTAACCATTATGCTAAGTCGTCGTATCTTTCCTTTTTTGGCTGGGGGAGAAAATACTGAAACCCCGCAAGGAAAGACTCACGAAAGAATCCCTGCATGCCAGGAATTGGGATTTGGGGCTAGATATAACTAGGGGGATATGATATCAGACCAGCTCTTGGAGTAGTGTCTCCAAACTCCCCTTGTCAGACGCCTCGAGCGCCTCGCGCGTTAATGGATCCCAATTTTGAACAAAGTTTTATGGGGGATGGTATCTATAAAGACGGTCAAGAATATTGAGTCAAAAAGTTCTTCCATCAACACAATGGCCAATCTTTGGACAGAACTTGAAATCGCTTACCTTTATTTCTATCTCTCGCACGGTGTCTCCCACGAGGGTATCGCAAAACTCCTAGAACGCATAATCCCTAGAGAAAAAGGCAAACCCCGTACTCTCGATGGGAAACGTGCAAAGGCAAAAAAACTTCGGTGCAAATTTAAACTCGATATCAACAATGAAATAAACTTCGAACGCATCAGAAATCAACTCGACAGTCACATCACCGCTCACCAGATAAGAGGCCTCGACCCTTTTCGGCAGCTTTCAGAAGTAGAAATTGCTATCAAGGACTCGGTATCTTGTCTCCCTTGCCATGAATAGGGCTTGATCCTAACTAAATCTAGGTTCTGATGACGATTGACGAAGTTGAGGAATCAGATGGAATTGGTAGGCAGTGAGCGTGGCGTAGGGATTCGGCAGGGACGAGGGGGGGGATAGAATTTTTTTTATAATGTACGCTAAAATCTCTGTTAACTTAGTGCAGAGATATTGTGGCATTAAAACAGTAGCGATGATTGGTGTAACTGGGGCCTTGCCAAGTACAAGTACCCCAGTATGAGTCCAGCTACCAGTATATTCTCATCATTTTGTCACACTGAAATTGTTTTAGTGTCATACATAGAGCACTCGTTCTTGCAGAGCCTGGGGGTTTGGAGGCTACAGTCTTCACCGTAGTCGCGACGAAACTGGGCGGGCGACGAACAGGGATAAATTCCTAGTAATTTTGTAACCCTAACCTTGTCACTTTACCTTTTTTGCCCACAAAATACCGGTACCCCATGTTCGTCGCCCGCCCAGTTTCGTCGCGACTACGGTGAAGACCATACACTACCGTAAGAACTCGATAGAAGAAGAAAAATGTGCTAGGACGTTGCACTTGCCTCTCCTAGTATGTCGCTGGTTATATTCCTTTTCTTTTGTCTCGGCTGAGGCCTCGCTTAGCCCAGAAAGGGAATTCCAACGTCCCTTATGCAAGAATGAGTGCAGGTCCCATGACAAAGGCATGAAGATATCCTAGCACATATTTCAGGGGGGGCTAATAATGGTCACACTGATCCAATAGCGCCCCAGATCCAGTCGGGCCTTTTTTTTTATGGAGAAGTAACTACAGTATAGAGTTTCCGTATGGGGGAAGCTACTTAAGTAAATTATATGGATTATCACCTCCTTGATGGAACTAGGGGCTATTTTATAAACTTATCTGCTCCACGGCCCCTTATACGAGAAACCAAATCCTCTCAAAATGCCTGAACCCGCGTAGGTTTAAAAGTTCCTTCTCATGCCATCGTATTAACGCGATTGTAGATGGGCACCAACGGCGATCTTCCTTCTACTCTTCTACCGCTTAAAGGGCCTACCATACGAAACAATTGCGGAGTTAATTAGCGTTAAGGTGGCGACATCCTATTCAATAAAAAACCTTCGAGATAAAGCAAAAACATGTCGTGACGATCATGGATTGAGCAACCCTGAAACTGGCCGTGAGTTAGACCGAAACAAGACTGAGGTTTAACCCCACTTCCATACCTACGTTAGAGGCTAATGTGTATAGAAATTTATGGAGACGTTGGGTCTCAGCGGCCCATTATTTGTAGTAGGAAGGGAATTTGATGAGGAGGAAATAATGATTAAAAGATAGTGTACTGGCTAAATACTATATAATCTATACATAGGGCTTATCGTCAGGATTTTGCTTAGTCATGAAGCTATGATCCCGGATACCGGTACGGTACATAGTTGTTCTGTCAAATGCCGTGTGTGTTTTGTGGCGAAAAGTGGGGTCAGGAAAATTGTGGTGACGGAGCTTGGCACGAGGTCAGGAGAAAAGGGAGCCCAATTCTGAGAAACAACACTCACTACCGCAAAAGCTCGCCAAACTTGCACCGCCATGCATGCGGTACCACAATACAACGGTGTGGTTTTCTCCAGTCTGATTAATCCCTGCCGGGTCTCAAGAGTATGATACAAGTTACCGGCAAGAAGAACCTGTGGAAAATTGTCTGTGCGTATCTGAACGCCCATACCAAATTCAGACTCCAATGTTCAGGTTCTTCTTGCCGGGAACTTGTAACTCAAAGAAATTCCATGGGTGTCTGAAACAGTCAAATCCGCGACCACTCAAGTACGCTACCAAACCTCCTTGTCACCTCCTTTCTATACACGTACTACCGTTATTAGCACAAGTTCCCCCTCCATACCACGCTACTAGCACAACTCTTCCAAGCACGGTCGAAGGGGCTACAAGTCGAAGGGGATCCAAAAAGAAACCTATATTCCTTCTTCTTGGAAAAATGCCATTATCATTGTTGGATCTTCCAGGTGAAATGGCGCTAGGAATCGCTGACGAACTATCACCCGGAGACATCAATGCCTTGATGCAGACTCACTCCCAATTCACCGACCTTTTAGCCCCGGCGCTCATGAGGTCAGCCTGTAGTGCGAAGTACGGAAACTGCGGAAAGAAGGCACTATTTAGCGCAGCAAGCCGAGAAGACCACTACACGATCAAGCGGTTGACATTCTATGGCCTCCTCGATCACGTTGGCAGGGAAATTCTTGTCCACGCTGTACTCTGCGTGGATGAGAAAGGCATACGTACCCTACTAGAATGCGGAATCGAAGCAAACGTACTTAATGACAACATGTCACCATTGCGCGCGGCCACCGAAGCCGGCCGCATCCCAGCCATACGATTGCTCATTGCCAGGGATGACATCGATGTCAACGCCAAATCACAGTGCCCCCTCAACCCCCTCAATGATACGATATTGCACCATGCTGCAGCCACTGGGCACCTGGACATAGTACGGCTTCTACTGGGCCATCCTAAGCTCATCCGGGACGTCACGGATAAGTTTGATTGGTCGGCGCTCCACAGGGCATGTCGCAGTGGCTGGCCCGATGTTGTCCAGTGCTTGCTTGAGGATGGGGGTTTTAGAGTCACAGCTCCAGATTGTTTTGGAAACAGTCCGTTACATCTCGTCGCCGAGAGAGGCAATGATGAGGTGGTGACTCGTCTACTACTGGATCTGAGAACTAGTGTCAACCAGCTCGGGAAATATGGCCGCACGGCACTGCTCACTGCTGTCAATTCCCAAAATCGTGACGCCGTACGAGCTCTACTGAAACACCCCGATATAGACGTCAATACTTCGTGCAACGACGGCTGGACACCGCTCATTTCCGCGATCAAAGCCAAGGATTCCGAATTGGTCCACATGTTGGTTACTGAAGGCAGAAATATTGACCTGGGCATGGACAGGGCCCGGGAGTCACCATTGCATGTCGCGGTGACGCATGAACAGTATGATACGGTGAAGTTACTCCTAGGCCACGGGGTTAATCCCGACATTGAGGACCACAATCGGGATTCACCCTTTGTGCTTGCGGTTAATTTGGGGCGTGAGGAAATTGTTAGACTATTTCTTTCGAGGTCCTGCGTTGACCTTGAAAAGTTGGATAATTCTAAGATGTCGGTCAGGATCTTCAGGGAGAGGTACATTGACGGGGTTGTTAGGACGTTAGACCAAGTTCTTCTCCTGTTTTCCGGGTTTTCCCTCTTTTCTTCCTAAAACAAAAATTGGTTTCATTCAGACTTTTCCAACTATTCGGGTACTTCAAAACCTTTTCTATTTCGCGCTTTCTAAACTAAACCATAGTATTTGTGCCTAACCTCTTCCCTCATTTAATAATTTCCAATTTTCTTCCTTCCCAAAATCCATTTCTTTCATGGAGGATTGCATTGTGAATCTAAACATGACCACCGTCATTTAAGTTCGTTCTGCTTTTATGAGGAGAGAATTCCATCTCTTCCAACCCAATATTCGTTCCGATCTTATTGCTTAGAAAACCCCGAATTTGTTCCCGTGTTGTGGTGTCTGTGCAGACTTTTATTTTTTAGATAAAGCCGAAGCTTGAGTTGTTTCCTTGAGCGCTTACCTGAAACACCAATCTGGCCTTTGGCACCCTCAAGCTCGGAGCTGAGTACTTCCCCAACGTTAAGAGGAGCGTAGGTCTTTATGATACGCTTGCCGTACAATTTGCTGGGCCCACCACTCCTTGCTGCATTGTAGTAATCGCCAAGTACATATAGGGAGAAATTAAGCATCTTGTTTATTTTGTCAGTCAACGTTCTGGGACACTGTAATTTGGTGACGCAAACATAGATATCATTATCTTCTTTTAAAAGCTGGTTCATCCAATCTTGGACCTATGCTTCGTGGCCTGAGGAGTAATTAATTTTGCGAATTCATTGTAGATTGGGGGAAAAATGCTTACATTCTCTTTCCATTTCCCAATGGACTGATATTCTTTGAGTTAGAATCTTGCACTTCCTATATTCTTCCAGAAGCCTTTTCAAATATGGTAGATGTGCAGCAATGCCGATACCCGTCGCTAACATTACTATAGTTCCATATTGGCCAAGATTTTTCTCGTCACCATATGGGCCCTCAATAAAGGCTCTAGATTTTGTGAGCGTTAACAGACTCCTGGTGAATCCTTTGCGGGGTTGTATCAGAAATACTGCAACCATGTCCCCATTCCCATCGCGTGTATTTTTTCGAATTATAGTGGGACTGGTGTTCGCTCATCTGAATGTGGTAAGTTAGCTATCTAGGATTTCATCTCATATGAGCATGTATAAGTTAAAACCTGATTATCGGGCTTTTGTGAAAAGTGCTGGAAACTGCGTGACAATGATGGTTACCCCAAGAACAAAGTTTTAAGATACAGCTAGTTTTATCTTCACCATAACTTTATAGAAAAACTGCACATTCAAAAAAAACTTTAATATTTTTCTGAAACCATTAAAATTCTCTCTAGTCTAACTAGTTTATATCTATGAATTCAAATTTATCAATAGGCTTAACTACAGTATTTTATGTGGCTTTTTGTTCTTTGAACCAGGCGAACAACCATGCCTTTTTGGCAAATTACCTTGTATCTCTACCCCTTCTACTGTAGAAGCTTGTATTCCAACATTCTCATCATTTCCTACACGGTTTCCAGACTTTGGTAGAGTTTCAGATCCTGCGGTATTAGTTGTAGGTTGAAGATCCTTCAGAATATTGGAAGATCTAGAGTTGTTTTTTATACGTGCTTGTTTAGTTCTCCAAGTCTTTACAGACTGAGCTTCTTTAATTATTGTAGATAATGGCATTGTATAAAGCCAGGTAGATCTAACATGTTCAGGGGCATATGGGCCATACTTACTCCATATGTCATATCGTTTTTCTGGCTTTAGCCCCAATGGTAAAATTGGTTTGGGAAATACAATACGAATTCGTTCAATACTGACATTTGACTTCATAAGGACAAAGTGCTGCCATTGATCTAATACCTGTCTCTTTGCCATTACTGTACCTGGGAATTCTTTGAGAAACAAAAACACATGAAAGGTTTAGATTCCTTTAAGTAGCTTGAATAATGAGGTTAGTGATCACTCCCAATCATGGAATACCCCTTCATCTGCCCCATTCTCAAAGAGATATACTGGTTCAATTGTTTCATTTCTAGTAGATGATGCCACAGCTGCACTATAGTCAGCTGGAGTCCATATATCTTGCTTTGACACCTTGTACTTTGCAGTACCAAACCCACAATCTACTGAGTTTCCAGTATGTTTTTTCACTTGAAAGCAAAGCTCAATACTATCTACCCAGCCCTGCTGTACCAACCAACATAGATATGCTATCATTGTCTCATTTTTATTCTGCCCACCACAGTTGTCAGCCCACAAGTATATATATGGCTTGATCTTCACTCTAGAGGTTAGATAGTAGTGTAAAAGTGAAACAACCTGGTTAGGACCTTTAGGTTGCTGTGCTTCTGTGTAGAGTAGATGGTAATACTTGCTTTGTGATTTATTTTCATTAATAATGCCAAAAGAATATAACTTGAAGGGAGAGAAAAAATACCACTGGCCTGGCGATTGAGGAAGCTTTGGAATCTCAACTACTTGTTGAAAGTCAAAGGAGTAGCACCCGGTATCTGCAGAATAGACCGTAGCTTGTTGGATAGTGGCTTCATAATAGTCGTGGCATGCTCGATACCCCTTTCTGTGTTGATCTGTTACCATCTCCAATCGGTGTCAGTTTTCAGCAACGGGTAGACGATATTTCTCTTGTTCTCTCGCGATGATAGCTCTTAGGCCTAGGTCTACGATAAGGTGGGAGAGACTCTCGTGTCTCTGATCCTTATCGCCTATCGTACTCTTTCTTCAACTCGACTCTTATAGTAGAGTCCTCGTCTCCTAAGTATGTGTTCGTAAAGAGCGTAAAGGTTTTATATTTGTAAAAGCATAAAGTAATAAGTAAGAAAGTAACTTAGAACAAAGCGTGAAGAGCCTATCTGCGCGGCCTTTTTTTTTTATTTTTTATTTTTTTTTTATCTTCATGTATTCGTTGATTTATGGTGCAAGAACTTGCATGCAGCACTAGCTATAGCATAAACAAAACCTTAATCTCAAAAACTTGCAGCAACAAAAGAAACGTTCGCACCAAACTATGAAAACCTCCTAAGTGTGTCCGATAGCCGACACCAAGTCCCTAAGGAAATAAAACAATAAAGCGCATAATCATAACAAAAAATACAATTCCACAGCAACAAGCGAAAAGAAAAATAAAAGGTAGGGGGCCGTCCTTCTCAGGGGGTGAAGACGTAAATCGGTAGAACAGACGCGTCTCCGTTCGATAGAAGTTGATTGTCCCGTTCTGCTGGGGGCATTCCCGGTGGGAAACCAGTCTCTGTGACATTGATGTATTTAGTGAGGGAGTGGAGAGCAGTGGTGACTGACCAGAGGGGGCGGTCCCGTTCTAACAAAGTGAGCCCGCGGAGGTGGCGCTCACGAGGTTCCCGGCAGGACTCGCAGGTGAGGATGGCATGGGCAAAGTCCTCCTCCTCCTCCTCGCAGAAAGGGCAGAGGGGGGAGGGGTGCTCAGTGAACCAGGAAGGGTGGGCAGCGAGATAGCTTTTGCCAGAACGCATCTAGTGTATTCTCCCTGCTATGAACCTTCCGAGCCCCATGAAAGGATGGGGTGATAGGGACACGGGGTAGGGATATGTCGGGGGGGGCGGGAACTGATCATTCCAGTCTTTGGCTAAGGCCGATCTAACCCTCAACTTGATCGATCTGTAGGAGGGGGTGCCATCTCTGGTCGGCAGACAGGCTGGCGGGAGGAGGTCGTGGGAAGCCACAGGAAGAGGGGCAGAGGCTGGGATGAAAGGGAGGGTGCGGTGCGCAATCGCATCGATGGGAAGGTGTTTCCGTATGGGTGGGGAGGGGACAGGGGATCTCCAGAAGAGAGGAGCGTAGACCGAAGTCAAGCCCTGCATGTGGTGTCGGTGGTCTTCAGAGGCCCTGAAGGGGGATGAAGTCGGGAATGTGGAGTGGAGTCTCGCAGTCACTGGATTGGCCTCTGGTGGGAGGCAGACAAGCCGCACTGCTGCCAACGTCTGTCGGTGGCGTATCAGAAGAGGCATGGGGGGAAGGGCCGACTCGCAAGCGAGGATGCCAACAGGTGTCGAGGAGAAGCAGTTCGTTACCCATCTCTGGACAGACCTCAAGAAGACGAACATACGGTGGAGGAGGGTAAGGCTTGGGGAGAAGAGGTCCGCGCCGTATAGGAGGATCGGGGCGATCAAGGAGGAAGCCAGACGGTGGCAGAGGAAAGGAGGAAGGCCTTTGCCAGGCCTTGAGAGTCTCTTGATCGTGGTGAAGGCACCTTGGGCCAGTCCAAGTCTTCTCACGAAGTGGGAGGTGGTAACTCTCGTACCCGAAGTGGAGGAGGGCTCGAACCAATATCCGAGCCAGCGAATCAGCTTGGAGGGGCGGAAGACAGGGTCGTCCAGCAGGACCGGGATTGGGGGGGGGGGATCTTCTGAGAGGGAGTTTCCCAGTGCATCAACTCCGTTTTCGGGATCGAGAAGGACACACCTAGCCTGCCAGCCTTCCGCTGGAGGACCCTGGTGATGCCTTGCAGTCTCTAGATGTTCCTACGGTAAGAGCCCAAGGCCACCATGACAGCGAAGTCGTCCACATAAGAGAGGATAAGGCCCCTGTGGACCGGGAAGTGGAGGGTTGAGACGTAGATGACAAAGAGCAGGGGGGAGATTGGGGAGCCCTGGGGGGTTCCAACCGAGACAGGTGAGAAGACTTGAGGTGCCCCCTGGAAGACCAGGCAGCAGATGCGGCCGCGGAGGAAAGACCTTATCCACGAGACCAGGTAGGGGTTGACCGCCTTGGTAGCGAGTCTGTTGCAGAGTAGCAAGGCTGAGACATTATCAAAGCCTCCTTTGATGTCCAGGAAGAGGGTCGAGACCTTGATCTTGGGGCGCATAAATAGCTGGACCTCGTGGGAGAGGGTAGCTGCCATGTTGAAGGTGCTCAGACCAGGCAGGGAACCAGTCTGGTTGGAGGAGAGGAGGCCCAGGAAATGAGCCTGGGCCGAAAGCCGGTTTGCCATCACCCTCTCTAGAATTTTTCGAAACAGTTTCTAGGAGGACGATGATACGAAATGAAGCAGGAGTGTCGTAGGAGGGTTTCCCAGGTGTGTCCAGCACAATGCCGTTGGCCTTTTTTAGGGAAGAGGGGTGATGCCCATACCTAACCAGGGGGCTCAGGAGGGAGGTGAAAATTCTGGAGTTTATTAAAGGGACTCTTTTCCAGACAGAGTAGGGTATCTGGTCTGGGCCAGGGGCGGAGGACGAAGAGGACTTCTGAAGGGACGCTGGCCTATCTACTCGGCCTTCTTTATTTTTTTTTTTTTTTCATCTTCATGGATTCATTGATTTATGGTACAAGAACTTGCATGCAGCGCTAGCTATGGCATAAACAAAACCTTAATCTCAAAAAACTCGCAGTAACAAAGGAAATAATCGTACCAAACTATGAAAACCTCCTAAGCGTGTCCGATAGCTGACACCAAATCCCGAAGGAAATAAAGCAAAAAAAACGCATGATCAGGACGAAAAATACAGTCCCCTAGCACCAAGCTAAAAGAAAAACAACAAGTAAGGAGCCTTCCCCCTCAGGAGGCGAAGCCGTGAATCGGCAGACCAGACGCGGTCTCGTCATGTAGAAGTAGGTGGTCCTATGCTGCTGGGGGCATACCTGGCGGAAAGCCTGTCGTCGTGACATTGATGTACCTGGCGAGGGAGTGGGGAGCGGTGGTGTTTGACCAGAGGGGGCTGTCCCTGTCTAACGAAGTGAGCCCGCGGAGGTGGCGCTCGCAAGGTTCCCTGCGGTACTTGCAGGATAGGATGGCATGGGCGAAGTCCTCCTCCCCCGCCTAGCAGAAAGGGCAGAGGGGGGAGGGGTCCTCAGTGAACCAGGAAGGGTGGGCCGCTAAGTAGCTCTTGCCCGAGCGCATTTGATGTATTCTCCCTGCCATGAACCTCGCAAGCCCCAGGAAGGGATGGGGCGATAGGGATACGGGGTAGGGGTATGTCGGGGGGGGCGGGAACTGGTCGTTCTAGTCTCTGACCAAGGCCGATCTAACTCACAACTTGATCAATCGGTAGGAGGGAGTGTTTTCCGCGGCCAGAAGGCGGCCCGCCAGGAGGAGGTCGGGGGAGGCCACCGTAATGGGGCTGGAGGACGGGATGAATGGGAGAGTGCGGTGCGCAATCGCGTCAATCGGAAGGTGTTTCCGTATGGGCGGGGAGGGTACAGGTGATTTCCAGAGGAGGGGAGCACAGACCGAAGTCAGGCCGCTTGTGTGGTGTCGGTGGTTGTCGGAGGCCCTGAAGGAGGATGAGGTCGGGAACGTGGGGTGGAGCCTTGCAGTTGCCAGATTGGCCTCCGGGGGGAGGCAGACAAGCCGGACTGCTGCTAGTCTCTGTTTGTAGCGGAGCAAAAGGGGCATGGGGGGCAGGGCCGACTCGCAAGCGAGGGTGCCAATAGGTGTCGAGGAGAAACAGTCTGTTACCAATCTCTGGATGGACCTCCAGAAGACGGACAAACGATCTAGGAGGGTAAGGATCAGGGAGAAGAGGTCCGCACCGTATAGGAGGATGGGGGCTATTAAGGAGTAGGCCAGGCCTATCTACTCGACCTTCATTTTTTTATTTTTTATTTTTTTTATTTATCTTCATGTATTCATTGATTTACGGTACAAGAACTTGCATGCAGCGCTAGCTATGGCATAAACAAAACCTTAATCTCAACAAGTGGCAGTAACAAATGCAATAATCGCACTGAACTATAAAAACCTCCTAAGTCTGTCCGATAGCCAACACCAAATCCCTAAGGAAATAAAACAATAAAGCGCATGATCATAACGAAAAATAAAAATCCCTCAGCCCAAAACAAAAGGAAAAACAACTGGTAAGTAGCCTTCCCCCTCAGGGGGCGAAGCCATGAATTGGCAGACAAGACGTGGTATCGTCTGGTGGAAGTGGATGCTCCCATGCAGCTGGGGGCATGCCTGGCGGAAAGCCCGTTGCCGTGACGTTGATGTACCTGGCGAGGGAGTGGAGAGCGGCGGTGTTTGACCAGAGGGGGCTGTCCCAGTCTAACGACGTGAGCCCGTGGAGGTGGCGCTCACGAGGTTCCCTGCGGGACTTGCAGTATAGGATGGCATGGGCGAAGTCCTCCTCCTCCTCCATGCAGAAAGGGCAGAGGGGGGAGGGGTCCTCAGTGAACCAGGAGGGCTGGGCGGCTAAGTAGCTCTTGCCCAAGCGCATCTGATGTATTCACCGCGCCATGAACCTCCCAAGCCCCGTGAAGGGATGGGGCGATAGGGATATTGGGTAGGGGTATTTGGGTGGCGGCGGGAACTAATCGTTCCAGTCTCTGACCAGGGCCGATCTGACTCTCATCTTGATCGACCGGTAGCCGGGAGTTTCTTCCCCGGCCGCAGAGTTGTCCGTCGGGAGGAGGTCGGGGGAGGCCACTGGAACACGGCCGCAGGACGGGATGAATGGGAGAGTTCGGTGCGCAATTACATCAATTGGAAGGTGTTTCCGTATGGATGGGGACGGTACAGGTGATTTCCAGAGGAGGGGAGTGTAGACTGAAGTCAAGCCACGCGTGTGGTGACGGTGGTCGTCGGAGGCCCTGAATGAGGGCGAGGACGGGAAAGAGGGGTGGAGCCTCGCAGTCGCCGGATTGGCCTCCGGGGGGAGGCAGACAAGCCGTACTGCTGCCAGTCTCTGTTTGTAGCGGATCAAAAGGGGCATGGGGGGCAAGGCCGACTTGCAAGCGTGGGTTCCAATAGGTGTTGAGGAAAAACAGTTTGTTACCCATCTCTGGACGGACCTCCAGAAGATGGACATGTGATCTAGGAGGGTAAGGCTGGGCGCGCAGAGGTCCGCACCGCACAGTAGGATGGGGGCTATCAAGGAGGAGGCCAGTCGGTGGCAGAGGAAGGGGTGGAGGCCCTTGCCAGGCCTTGAGAGTCTTTTGATTGTAGGGAATGCACCTTGGGCCAGGCCAAGTCTTCGCACGAAGTGGGAGGTGGTACCTCTCGTGCCCGAGGTGGAGGAGGGCGCGAACCAGTATCCGAGCCAGCGAACTAACTTCGAGGGTCGAAAGACAAGGTCGTCCAGTAAGACTGGGATCGGTGGGGGGGGGATCTTTTGAGAGGGGGTTTCCCAGTGCATCAACTCTGTTTTCGGGATCGAAAAGGACGCGCCAAGTCTGCTGGCTTTCTGCTGGAGTATCTTGGTGATGCCCTGCAACCTCTGGATGTTCGTTCGATAGGAGCCCGAGGCCACCGTGACAGCGAAGTCGTCCACATAGGAGAGGATGAGGCCCCTTGGGACCTGGAAACGGAGGGTTCAAACGTAGATGATGAGGAGAAGGGGGGAGATCGGGGAGCCCTGGGGGGTTCCAACCAAGACAGGCGAGAAGACTTGTGGAGCCCCTTGGAAGATCAGGCGGCAGGAGCGTCCGTGGAGGAAGGACCTTATCCACGAGACCAGGTAGGGGTTGACCGCCTTAGTGGCGAGTCTGTCACACAGTATCGGGACGGAGACATTATCGAAGCCTCCTTTTATGTCCAGGAAGAGGGTCGAGACCTTGAGTTTGGGGCGCATGAATAGCAGAACCTCATGGGAGAGGGTAGCTGCCGCGTCGCGGGTGCTCACGCCTGGTAGGGAGCCAGTCTGGTTGGGGGAGAGGAGGCCCAGGAAACGACCCTGGGACGCAAGGTGGTTGGCTATCACCCTCTCTAGAATCTTTGAGACCGTTTCTGGGAGGACGATTATGCTAAATGAGGCAAGGGTGTCGTAAGAGGGTTTCCCAGGTTTATCCAGCACAATGCCGTTTGCCTTTTTCAGGGAAGAGGGGTGGTCCCCATACCTAACCAGGGGGCCCAGGAGGGAGGTGAGAATTCCGGGGTTTATCACATGGACTTTCTTCCAGACAGAGTAGGGTATCTGGTCCGGGCCAGGGGCAGAGGTCGGAGAGGACTTTCTAAGGGCCGCCGATATTTCTTCCGCCGACAGCTCAGGGACGTCCTTGAACGCGCGTAGGATTCTGGGAGGCGGGGAGGATCTCTTCTCCGGGAAGAAGTACCCGAGGAGCGCCTGCTTGATTTCGTTAGGGCTGGTAGCCCCTGGAATTTGTGGGAATCGGCCGGGTGGTCGCGCAAGGCGAACCTTTGCGCCGTCCATAGGGTTTGGGGGTTTGCTGTTTCCAGCAAGTTTCTCCAGTAATCATTCTTCGCCTTCTTGATGGCCTTGAAGAACATGAGGCGTGCCTCCTTGCATAGATCCTTGGACGAGGGGAGGGGGTCTTTCCGGGCTGCCCAGATGGTTGAGTGAAACGCCGCTCTTTGAATTGGGAGGTTGGGGGTCCACCAGGGCTTCGACCTGTAGGTAGGCCTTTTGTCACGGGTGTGGCTCTTGAGCAGGGACCTGACCCTGTCTAGGGCCATGTCAAACCATGCTGATAGTGTCTGTGGTGCGGGGAGGGGGGGAGGGGGGCGGAACATTATTCCTGTCAGCCCCTCCTCTAGTGCTGTCTAGTCTGTCTTCGTCCATGATGGAGAGGGTGGCGGGGGGCGGGCCAGAGGTTCTGAAAGTGTTATAAAGATCGGGACATGGTCAGAGCCCGTTGGGGGAAGAGACGTGCTCCATGATCTGAAGCTAGGTGAGAGGGGGGCATTTGCAAAGGCCAGGTCTATTACCGATGGGCGGAGGTTCGTATCAAAGGGAAAGTAGATGAGGGTACCAGGGGTGTTTAGGAGGCAAAAGCCTGCGCTAGCATCCTTCTCAAAAAAAGGGGAAGAAGCACCGAGGTCCGAGACCGAGAAGAGACGGCCCAGGTCAGCGGAAGGGTGATGGGTGTTGAAATCTCCAACAACCAGCGTTGGGGATGGCGTGGGGGGAAATGCAGCATCAGGCGAGACGATCCTTCTGAAGGGGGAGCTATCCTAGGTGCTGTAGAGGTTTACTACTCGAAACTGGGTGACAAAGGAATCAAAAAAACCAACAGAAGAAAAGAAGTCCACCACCATCAAGTCTCTCGCTTCAGAGAAGACAGGAAGAACCGAGAACTGTTGTGTAAAAAATAAATGTAGGTAGCAAGCCACTCTGGGCTTGCCACCGTTGGGGCAAGGGGGAAGAAAAGGGTTCAAGCCCGCAAACGCGCGTGGTTTGTTCCTGTATAAGGGTGGGTCTCGTAACGGAACGAGGGTAGGGGGGAACTCCAGAACCGAAAAGGAATTAAAAAGGGAGAGAAACACATCCCAGCTTCCCATGCAGTTGTGTTGTAGAATGGATATTGGTTTATTGGAGCCCGTCGCCAGCACGGAACTCAAGGGAGAGGTGCGACCAGCCATTACATGCCTTCCGGCGTCTGAGGTAGCGGGAGAGGAGTGGGAGTTGCCTGCCAGGCGGGATTAGGCAGAGCTCCTCCTTGGGGTTTCGGAACGTTTGCGGGGGGACGTGCCCGGGGGCATCACCACGTCTAGGACGGGGTGTCTCAAAATCGATGGGGGGCAGGAGGGGTCGTGTACCAGTTGAAGGACCCTTGCCGAGGTCGTACGTCGTGTCCATTCTTTCCTCATCCTGCGGCATAGGGGGTTCGCTGCGGAGGATAGGGGGGGCAGGTCTCGATGGACACTCTCTAGCGAAGGCTGGGTGAGGGCCTTGACCGACAGCACAAAGGGATGGGGAGGTCGGGCAGCAGTCAGCGACTGCTCTAAGGTTTCCGCCCTTGGGGCAAGTAGGGTTCTGGTACCTCTGCGCCTGTATCCTGTGGGAGAGGGCGCAAATTGGGCAGACCGGGTGGTCAACCTTGCACCTTACTGAGTGGTGTCCGTATTCACAACAATTACGGCATTGAGTGAGGCCGTTAGCCGAGTATGCTCCCTCGATCTTACATCGAGAGGAGTAAAGGTAAGCGTTGCCCAGCATTGCGGCCTCATTCTCCAGGGTCACAGTGACCACTACTGAGGTCGCCTTTTTCTGGACTCTAGAGTCTCGGTCGGGGTTCAGGTAACGGGCAGAGAGGATCTGGACGTTTTTAACGTTTAGTATTGTGTGGGAGAGGGACTGGAAAAGGTCTTCGTCGTCCCCAGGAAGGTATGTGATCGGGAGGGAGTGAACAGCCAGTTGCACCTCGTTCGGCGCAGGGGGGAAAGGGAGCCAGGGGGAGTCTCCGATCGGGAAGGATTGGTTTAATTTCGAAGAACGAGCTTCGTAGTAGGGTGCGTATGAAGTGGAGGAAACAAATGGTGCAAGAGCAAGGAGGGTTACGGTGCCTCTGTCATTGACTCGGGCGGAGAAAGACAACGGGAGAATGCAGCCAGCCTCTCGCAACACTGAGGCGCCAGAGTCTGGAAAGGAGGCGGCTATAAGCACAGCCTGGTGGTGAGGGAGGGGGGACGAACGCGGGGTGTAGAACTGTCTCTCGGCTGGTGGCAGACTCTTTGGGCCCCTCGAAGGGGCATCAGTGGCCGTTCCAGATGCAACCTGGGCAGCAGACAAGGGGGTCTTGGACTTGTTCGCCTTGCCCTTCCTCTTCTGTCCAGATGAGGCGGCCTGAGTGTTGGCGTGGGCGCCGGGTTGAGCCGACGACTGCGGGACCGGGTGGAACTTGGAAGCAAGAGGGTATTCTCCATTTCGGAAAGTCTGTGCCTCCCAAGAGCGAGGGAATTTGGCCGCGTGAGCGGCCGGGTTGCCGTACCATTTCTGGTCCTTGGTGCTGTAGGAGGAGAAGTCTGTGTCGCCCGCACCCTCGTAGAGCGGGTTGAGTTTGTCTGCAAGCGTGGGGTGTGAGTCGGTCGGCGCCTTCTCCTTACCCTTTCTGGATGGGGCTACCAGAGCCGCATTCGGCGCGACGTGCATGGGTGCGTTTTGTTCGGGTGGGGGCTGTTGGTGGCGTGTTGGTTGTGGGAAGGGGGTGGTCAGATGGGACGCAAGGTCTCTGACCGAAAGCTAGAGGGCGGAAAGTGAGGCCGCTGTAGCATTCTCGGACGAGGGGGGAGGAGGGGGAGCTGAGGGTGGGTTCCTTCTGGCATGTAGTTCGTCAATCTGACCGGAGAGTCTTGCGACCTCTAGTGCGAGTTCGTCGATTTGAGAGGAGAGGGCCCTGGAGGCTAGGAGCGAGGTGCACTGGAGGGCGAGGATAACAGCTTCGCCAGGCGAGAGGTCGCCTAGCTCCCCAGAGCTGATCGGGGGCAAAGGTTGCGGGGATACTCCAGCATCTGCTGTTGCATTCTCCAGTAGTGCGAGAAGAAGAGGGACATGTGGGCGGATTCCTGACACGGAGGAATGCTCTGAGGGGGGTAGTGGGACCGAGGTCATTTCTGACTAGGCAGTTGGGCCTCAGCCAAAAGGCTTCTGCAGATAGTTCGAACGTGTGGGCACACCGGACGCATATGGTGTTGAGAATAAGATAGAAATGTAGGGGGGGGAAAATAGCGGAAGCGGAGCGTGGCCTATCTACTCGGCCTTTTTTTTTCTTTTTTTCCTTTTTTTTTTCTCTTCATGTATTCATTGATTTATGGTACAAGAACTTGAATGCGGCGCTAGCTATGGCATAAACAAAACCTTAATCTCAAACGTACGCAGTAACAAAAGAAAATTCTCACACCAACTATAAAAACCTGCAGTCGTGTCCGATAGCTGACACCAAGTCCCTAAGGAAATAAAACAAAAAGATGCACGATCATAATGAAAAATAAAAGCCCTAGCCCGAAAAACTAGAGGAAAAACAAAGGATAGGTAGTCTGCCCGTTCAGGGGGCGAAACTGTGGATCGGTAGACCAGACGCTGTATCGTCAGGTTCGAGAGGGTGGTCCCATGCCGCTGGGGGCATACCTGGTGGAAAGCCTGTCACCGTGACGTTGATGTACTTGGCGAGGGAGCGGAGAGCTTCGGTGTTTGACCAGAGTGGGCAGTCCCTGTCTAGCGAAGTGAGCCTGCGGAGGTGGCGCTCACGAGGTTCCTTTCGGGACTCGCATGATAGGATGGCGTGGGTGAAGTCCTCTTCCTCTTCCTCGCACAGTGGGCAGAGGGGTGAGGGGTCCTCTCTGAACTAGGAAGGGTGGGCCGCTAAGTAGCTTTTGCCCGCACGCATTTGATGTATTCTTCCCGCCATGAACCTTCCGAGCCCCATAAAGGGGTGGGGAGATAGGGACACCTGGTAGGGGTATGTTGGGGGGGGTGGGAACTGATCGTTCCAGTCTTTGATCAAGGCCGACCTGACTTTCAACTTGATCGACGTGTAGGAGGGGGTGCCGTCTCTGACCGGCAAGCCAGCTGGCGGGAGGTGGTCGGGAGAGGCCACCGGAAGAGGGCCGGAGGTCGTGACGAAGGCAAGAGTGCGGTACGCGATCGCGTCAATTGGTAGGTGTTTCCTAATAGGTGGAGAGGGTGCAGGTGCTTTCCAGAGGAGGGGAGCGTTGACCGAAGTCAGGCCCCTCGTGTGGTGTCAGTGGTCGTCAGAGGCCCTGAAGGGGGAAGAGGTTGGAAACGTAGAATGGAGTCTCGCAGTGGCTGGATTGGCCTCTGGCGGGAGGCAGACAAGTCGCAGTGCCGCCAGTCTTTGTTTGTGGCGTATCAGAAGTGGCATGGCGGGCAGGGCCGACTCGCATGCGAGGATGCCAATCGGTGTCGAGGAGAAGCTGTTTGTTACGCATCTGTGAATGGACCTCCAGAAGACGGACATTCGGTCGAGAAGGGTGAGGCTTGGGGAGAAGAGATCCGCGCCGTATACGAGGATTGGGGCAATCAAGGAGGAGGCCAGGCGGTGGCAGAGAAAAGGAGGAAGGCCGTTGCCAGGACTTGCGAGATGCTTTATCGTAGCGAAGGCACCGGGGGCCAAGCCAAGTCTTCATACGAAGTGGGAGGTGGTACCTCTCGTACCCGAGGTGGAGGAGGGCTCGAACCAGTATCCTAGCCATCGGACTAGCTTTGAAGGGCGGAAGACAAGGTCGTCTAGCAGGACCGGGATTGGGGGGGGGGGGATCTTCTGGGAGGGGGTCTCCCAATGCATCAGTTCGGTTTTCGGGATCGAAAAGGACACGCCTATCCTGCCAGCTCTCCGCTGGAGGACCTTGGTGATGCCCTGCAGCCTCTGGATGTTTCTCCGGTAAGAGCCCGAGGCCACAGTGACAGCGAAGTCGTCCACATAAGATAGTATTAGGCCTCTGTGGACCGGAAAATGGAGGGTCGACACGTAGATGATGAAGAGCAGGGGGGAGATTGGGGAGTCCTGAGGGGTACCAACCAAAACAGGTGAGAAGACTTGGGGAGCCACCTGGAAAATAAGCCGGCATGAGCGACCGTGGAGGAAAGACCTTATCCACGAAACCAGGTAGGGGTTGACTGCCTTAGTGGCGAGTCATTCGCAAAGTGTCGGGGCGGAGACATTATAAAAGCCACCTTTTATGTCTAGGAAGAGGGTCGAGACCTTTACTTTGGGCGCATAAATAGCTGAACCTCGTGGGAGAGGGTAGCCGCCGCATCGAAGGTACTCAGGCCGGGCAGGGAACCAGTATGGTTTGGGGAAAGGAGGCCCGGAAACGGGCCTGGGCAGAAAGTCTGTTTGCCGTCACCCTCTCCAGAATCTTTGATACTGTTTCTAGGAGGACGATGATTTGAAACGAGGCGGGGGTGTCGTAGGAGGGTTTACCATATTTATCCAGCACAATGCCGTTTGCCTTTTTCGGAGAAGAGAGGTAGTGCCCGCACCTAACTACGGGGCCCAGGAGTGAGGTGAGAATGCTGGGGTTTGTCACGTGGACTTTTTTCCAGACAGAGTAGGGTATCTGGTCCGGGCCAGGGTCAGAGGATGAAGAGGACTTCCTAAGGGCGGCCGAAATCTCTTCCGCCGACAGCTCAGGGACGTCCCTGAATGCACAAAGGATTCTAGGAGGAGGGGAGGACCTCCTCTCAGGGAAGAAGTATCTGAGGAGTGCCTGGTTGATTTCACCAGCGCTTTCAGCCCCTGGAATTTGTGGGAACCGGTCGGGTGGTCGTCCGAAGGCGAACCTTTTCGCCGTCCATAAAGTTTGGGGGTTAGCTGTTTCCAGGAAGTTCTTCCAGTAGTCGTTCTTGGCCTTGTTGATGGCCTTGAAGTACATTAGGCGAGCTTTCCTGCATATTTCTTTGGATGAGGGGAGGGGATCTCTCCGGGCTGCCTGGACGGTAGAGTGGAAGGCCGCCCTTTGGGCCATGAGATCGGGGGTCTACCAAGGTTTCGACCTGTGGGTAGGTCTCTTGTCGGGGGTGTGGCTCTTGAGCTGGGAACTGACCCTATCTAGGGCCATGTCAAACCAGGGTTACAGTGTACGCGGCGTGGGTAGGGGGGGAGGCGGATTGAACGTTAACCCTTTCTGTCCCTCCTCAAGTGCTGTCCAGTCCGTCTTCGTCCAGGAAGGAGAGGGTGGTGGGGGGCGGGCCAAAGGTTCAGCTAGTGCTATAAAGATCGGTACATGGTCGGAACCCGTTGGGGGAAGAGGCGTGCTCCATGATCTGAAGCTAGGCGAGAGGGGAGCATTTGCAAACGCTAGGTCTATTACCGCTGGGCGGAGGTTCGTGTCGAAAGGAAAGTACGTGAGGACGCCAGGGGTGTTCAGGAGGCAAAAGCCTTCGCTGGCAGCCTTCTCATAAGAGGGTGAAGAGGCACCGAGGTCCGCAGTCGAGAAGAGACGGCCCGGGTCAGCTAAAGAGTGGTGGATGTTGAAATCACCAACAACCAGGGTAGGGGAGGACGTTTGAGGGAACGCAGCATTAGGCGAGACTGTCCTTTTGAAGGGGGAGCCATCCCAGGTGCTGTAAAGGTTTATCACGCGGAACTTGGTAACAAAGGAAGAAAAGGCTCCTATCTACTCGACCTTTTCTCTATTTCTTTTTTTTTTTCTTTTTTTTCTTTTTTTTTTATCTTCATGTATTCATTGTTATTTAGGGTACAAGAACTTGCATGCAGCGCTAGCTATGGCATAAACAATCCCCATTCNTTTTTTTATCTTCATGTATTCATTGTTATTTAGGGTACAAGAACTTGCATGCAGCGCTAGCTATGGCATAAACAATCCCCATTCCTCCTCCCGACTGGGCCGACCGTATCCCCAGGACCCTCTGGTATGGGCCTAACCGCACATCTCGCCTCTAAGAAAAACCCGTCCCTACCTCTCAAGCGAACTCAGAGAATAGGAGAAGCCTAACTAAGAAGAAAGCAGGAAAACATAGGAAGGTAACCGCCCGGGACATCTCAACAAAAAACAAAAGAAAAACCACACCAAAGCGCGCCCCACAACAACCAAGCCAGAGATACGCGCTGGCGGCAGAAAACCGTAGAAGTCATCCCGGAACACAACGTAACTGAGAAAGGGAGCCGCCTGTCGGCGGCGGCGGGAGAGGGTGGAGCAGTAGGGTGCTAGCCGAGGAAGGGTGTAGCAGTAGGGTGGAAGCCAATCCAACCGACGGAACAGGAAGGAAACTGAACGTCACCGTGTCAACTCTCGGTAATCGTTTTCGTGTCTGACTAGGCGGTCCCCGTAGAAGAAGGCAAGCATTTTACCGCGTCTCTCATGTAGTCCCTGGTTCTCAGAGAGATAGCGTCACTTAGTGGATGGGATACCAGCGCTTAAACCAACCGAGGGGAGGCGCGAGATCGACCCGGAGGCCTATTGTCAGGTCCTCGCATACCGCAAACCATGTTCCCAGCCGTCTAAAGCATGGGAAGCGTGGGGTCGCCGACCGTGTGGAGGGGCCCCGCTAAGCAAGGAAAGGGGGCGAGAACGGGCTGCAGAAAAGCGGTAACGGAACTCAAGGGAAGGAAAGCCTCGACGCGTAAGAAAGCAGAAGAGGGCAGTACGGGGGGGACGGAGATGGCCGTCACTCCTAGGCCAAAGCCATCGCGGGAGGAGAGGGAAGGTGGATGGATCATGAGTACCTAGCGTTGAGGGTTAATTTCAATCGCCGGGTGTGCAAAGGAGACGGAGGATGTCCTATCTACTCAACCTTCTTTTTAATTTTTTATCTTTTTTTATCTTTTTTCTTTTTTCTTTTTTTTTATCTTCATGTATTCATTGATTTATGGTACAAGAACTTGCATGCAGCGCCAGCTATGGCATAAATAAAACCTTTATCTCAAACCTACTCGAAAACAAAAGAGACCTCTCGCACCGACTATAAAAACCTCTAAGTGTGTCCGATAGCCGACACCAAATCCCTAAGGAAATAAAACAATAAAGCGCATGATCATAACGAAAAATAAAAACCCCCAGCCTAAAAATAAAAACTAAAGGGAAAACAAAAGGTAGGCAGCCCGTCTTTTGAGAGGGCGAAGCCGTGAATCGGCAGACCAGACGCTGTATCGTCCGGTTGAAGAGGGCGGTCCCATGCCGCTAGGGGCATGCCTGGTGGAAAGCCCGTCGCCATGACGTTGATGTACCTGGCGAGGGAGCGGAGAGCGTCGATGTTTGACCAGAGTGGGCTGTCCCTGTCTAACGAAGTGAGCCCGCAGAGGTGGCGCTCACGAGGTTCCTTGCGGGACTCGCATGATAGGATGGCATGGGTGAAGTCCTGTTCGTCCTCTTCGCACAACGGGCAGAGGGGGGAGGGGTCCTCGGTGAACCAGGAAGGGTGGGCTGCTAAGTAGCTCTTGCCTGAGCGCATGTACTGAATTCTCCCTGCCATGAACCTCCCGAGCCCCATAAAGGGGTGGGGAGATAGGGACACGGGGTAGGGGTATGATGGGGGGGGGTGGGAACTGAGCGTTCCAATCTCTGACCAGTGCCGATCTAACTCTCAGTTTGATCGACCTGTAGGAGGGGGCTCCATCCACGGCCCGGGGGCCTGTTATCTGGAGGAGGTCGGGGGAGGCCACCGGAAAAGGACCGGATGTCGGGATCAAAGGAAGGGTGCGGTGCGCGATCGCGTCAATTGGCAGGTGTTTCCTAATGGGGGGGGAGGGTACCGGGGCTTTCCAGAGGAGGGGAGCGTAGACCGAAGTCAGACCCCTCGTGTGATGCCAGTGGTCATCAGAGGCTCTGAAGGGGGAAGAGGTTGGGAACGTAGGGTGGAGCCTCGCAGTGGCCGGATTGGCCTCTGGGGGAAGGCAGACAAGTCGCAGTGCAGCCAGTCTTTGTTTGTGACGTATCATAAGGGGCATGGGGGGAAGGGCCGATTCGCAGGGGAGGATTCCAATCGGTGTCGAGGAGAAGCAGTTAGTTACCCATCACTGAACGGACCTCCAGAAGACGGACATCCGGTCCAGGAGGGTGAGGCTTGGTGAGAGGAGATCCGCGCCGTACAGGCGGATTGGGGCTATTAAGGAGGAGGCAAGGCGGTGACAGAGAAAAGGGGGAAGGCCCTTGCCGGGCCTTGTGAGACGTTTTATCGTTGCGAAGGCACCTTGGGCCAAACCCAGTCTGCGCACGAAGTGGGAGGTGGTACCTCTCGTACCCGAAGTGGAGCAGGGCTCGAACCAGTATCCGAGCCATCGAACTAGCATGGAGGGGCGGAAGACAAGGTCGTCCAGCAGGACCGGGATCGGGGGAGGGGGAATCTTCTGGGAGGGGGTTTCCCAGTGCATCAGTTCGGTTTTTGGGATTGAAAAGGACACTCCTATCCTGCTAGCCTTCCGTTGGAGGACCTTGGTTATTCCCTGCAGCCTTTGGATGTTTCTTCGGTAGGAACCCGAGGCCACAGTGACAGCGAAGTCTTCCACATAAGACAGTATGAGGCCCCTTGGGACCGGGAAATGGAGGGTCGACACGTAGATGACGAGGAGCAGGGGGGAGATCGGGGAGCCCTGAGGGGTACCAACCGAGACAGGTGAGAAGACTTGGGGAGCCCCCTGGAAAATCAGGCGGCAAGAGCGACCGTGGAGGAAGGACCTTATCCACGATACCAGGTAGGGGTTGACTGCTTTAGTTGCGAGTCTCTCGCAAAGTATCGGGGCTGAGACGTTATCGAAACCTCCTTTTATGTCTAGGAAGAGGGTCGAGACCTTGAGCTTGGGGCGCATCAATCTCTGAACCTCGTGGGAGAGGGTAGCCGCCGCGTCGAAGGTGCTCAGACAGGGCAGGGAACCATCCTATCTACTCAACCTTTTCTTTTTTTTTCTTTTTTTTTTTTTTTTCTTTTTTTTATCTTCATGGATTTATTGAGTTACGGTACAAGAACTGGCATGCAGCGCTAGCTATGGCATAAACAAAACCTTAATTTTAAAAACTCGCAATAACAAAAGAAACAAACACACCAAACTATAAAATGCTCCTAAATGTGTCCGATAGCCGACATGAAGTCCCTAAGGAAATAAAATAACAAAATGCATAATCATGACGATAAGTAAAATCCCTCAGCACCAAGCCAAAAGAAAAACAAAAGGTAAGGAGCCATCCCCCTCAGGGGGCGAAGCCGTGAATCGGTAGGTCAGACGTGGGATCATCTGGCGGCAGCGGAGGGTCCCAAGCAGAGGGGGGCATTCCAGGTGGGAAGCCCCTCACCGTGACGTTGATGTACCTGGCGAGGGAGTGGAGAGCGGCTGAGTCTGACCAGAGGGGGCTGTCGCTGTCTACCACAGTGAGCCCCCGGAGGTGGCGCTCACGAGGTTCCTTGCGGGACTCGCAGTATAGGATGGCATGGGCGAAGTCCTCCTCTTCTACCTCGCAGTGCGGGCAGAGGGGAGAGGGGTCCTCAGTGATCCAGGAGGGGTGGGCCGCCAAGTAGCTCT
The DNA here is from genome assembly GCA_014065205.1 of Tuber brumale. Lineage (NCBI taxonomy): Eukaryota > Fungi > Ascomycota > Pezizomycetes > Pezizales > Tuberaceae > Tuber > Tuber brumale. The sequence continues at coordinate 495,957 of JACCEG010000051.1, forward strand.
TGCCAGAAGGCATCTGATGTATTCTACCAGCCATGAACCTCGCGAGCCCCATGAACGGGTGGGGCGAAAGGGGCACGGGGTAGGGGTATGATGGGGGGGGTGGGAACTGATTGTTCCCGTCTTTGATCAGGGCCGATCTTACTTTCAACTTGATCGACCTGTAGGAGGGGGTGCCATTACCAGCCGGAAGGGCCGCCAGCGGGAGGAGGTCGGGGGAGGCCACTGGCAGTGGACTGGAGGGCGGAATGAAGAGGAGGGTTCGGTGCGCTATTGCGTCAATTGGGAGGTGCTTCCTGAGTGGTGGGGAGGGCACGGCTGACTTCCAGAGAAGGGGGGCGTAGACCGATGTCAAGCCCCTCGTGTGATGTCGGTTATCGTCAGACGCCCTGAAGGGGGACGAGGTCGGGAACGTCGGGTGGAGCCTCGCGGTGGCCGGGTTGGCCTCTGGGGGAAGGCAGACAAGGCATACGGCCGCCAGTCTTTGCTTGTGGCGTATCAAAAGGGGCATGGGGGGCAGGGCTGATTCGCAAGCGAGGGAGCCGATAGGTGTCCAGGAGAAACAATTCGTTACCCACCTCTGGACTGACCTCCCGAAGACTGACATACGATCTAGGAGGGTGAGGCGTGGGGAAAAAAGGTGCGCGCCGTACAAGAGGATAGGAGCGATTAGGGAGGAGGCCAGGCGGTGGCAGAGGAAGAGAGGGAGGCCCTCGCCGTGCCTTGATAGTCTCTTTATTGTGGCGAATGCAGCTTGGGCTAGACCAAGTCTTCGCACGAAGTGGGAGGTTGTACCTCTCGTACCTGAGGTGGAGGAGGGCTCGAACCAATACCCGAGCCAGCGTACCAGCTTTGAGGGGTGGGAGACAAGGTCGTCCAGCAGGACTGGGATCGGGGGGGGGGGATTTTCTGAGAGGGGGTTTCCCAGTGCATCAACTCCGTTTTCGGTATTGAAAAGGAAACCCCCAGCCTCCCAGCTTTCCGTTGGAGTGTCTTGGTGATCCCTTGCAGTCTCTGGATGTTCCTCCTATAGGAGCCCGAGGCCACCGTGACAGAGAAATCGTCCACATATGAGAGGATAAGGCCCTTAGGGACCGGGAAGTGGAGGGTCGAAACGTAGAAGACAAAGAGGAGGGGGGAGATCGGGGAGCCTTGGGGGGTACCAACCGATATAGGTGAGAAGATCTGGGGGACCCCTTGAAAAACAAGGCGGCATGTGCGCCCCCGGAGGAAGGACCTTATCCACGAGACCAGGTAAGGGTTGACCCCCTTCGTGGCGAGCCTGTTGTAGAGTATCGGGGCCGACACATTGTCGAAACCTCCTTTGATGTCTAGGAAGAGGGTCGAGACCTTGAGCTTGGGCCCCATAAACAGCTGGACCTCATTGGAGAGGGTAGCCGCCGCGTCGAAGGTACTTAGACCGGGCAGGGAACCAGTTTGGTTGGGGGAGAGAAGGCCCAGGAAACGGGCCAAGTTTGAGAGCCGGTTAGCCATCACTCTTTCCAGAATCTTTGAGACAGTCTCTAGGAGGACGATGATCCGGAACGAAGCGGGAGTGTCATAGTAGGGTTTCCCAGGCTTGTCCAGCACAATGCCGTTTGCCTTTTTTAGGGAGGAGGGGTGGTGCCCATACCTTACCAGGGGGCCCAAGAGGGACGTGAGAATTCTGGGGTTTATCGCGTGGACCCTTTTCCATACTGAGTAGGGTATCTGGTCTGGGCCAGGAGTGGAGGACGAGGAGGACTTCTGAAGGGCCGCAGATATTTCTTCCGCCGACAGCTCCGGTACGTCCCTAAACTCACGAAGGATTCTAGGAGGGGGGGAGGAGTTCTTCTCAGGGAAGAAGTGGCCTAGGAGTGCGTTGTTGATTTCTTCGGGGCTCTCAGCACCTGGAATCTGGGGGAACCTGTCAGGAGGTCGACCGAATGCAAACCTCTTTGCAGTCCAAAGAGTCTGGGGGTTAGCTGTTTCCAGGAAGTTTCTCCAGTAATCGTTCTTGGCTTTCTTGATAGCCTTCAAATACAAGAGGCGACCTTCCCTACACAGAATTTTGGATAAGGGGAGGGGGTCTTTCCGGGCTTCGCTGACGGTTGAGTGGAATGCCGCTCTTTGCACCGTGAGGTTGGTGGACCACCAAGGCTTTGACCTGTAGCTGGGCTTTTTGACGGGGGTGTGGCTCTTTAGCTGGGACCTGACCCTGTCCAGGGCCATGTCGAACCATACTGATATTGTGTGTAGTGTGGGGAGGGGGGGAGGGGGGCGGAAATCTATCCGTTTAAGTCCCTCCTCCAGGGCGGGCCAGTCTGTTTTCGTCCAAGATGGAGAGGGAGGCGGCGGGAAGGCCAGTGGCTGTCTCTTATACACATCTAGATGTGTATAAGAGACAGGTCGGACGGAGGGGGGTGAAAATCTATCCGTTTAAGTCCCTCCTCCAGGGCGGGCCAGTCTGTTTTCGTCCAAGATGGAGAGGGAGGCGGCGGGAAGGCCAGTGGTTCTGAAAGTGTTATGAGTATTGGTACATGGTCGGAGCCCGTAGGAGGGAGAGGCGTACTCCTTGACCTGAAGCTGGGCGAGAGGGGGGCATTCGCAAATGCCAAGTCTAATACGGATGGGCGGAGGTTTGTGTCGAAGGGGAAGTAGGTAAGTGTCCTGGGGGTGTTCAGGAGGCAAAAGCCTTCTCCGGCAGCCTTCTCGAAGAAAGGGGAGGACGCACCAAGATCTGAAACGGCGAAGAGGCGGCTTGGGTCAGCGGAAGGGTGGTGGATGTTGAAATATCCAACAACTAGCGTCGGGGAGGTCGTGGGGGGGAACGCAGCGTCGGGCGAGACGGTCCTTCTGAAGGGGGAACCATCCCAGGTACTGTAGAGGTTCACCTCACGAAACTTGGTAACAAAGGAATCAAAGAAACCAATGGACGAAAAGAAGTCCCCCGCCATCCAGTCTCTCGCATCAGAGAAAACAGGAAGAACCGAGAACTGTTGAGTAGAAAATAAATTTAGGTAGCATGCCACTCTGGGCTTGCCACCGTTAGGGCATGGGGGGACAAAGGACTTGAAGCCCGTAAACGCGGGGGGCTTGTTCCTGTACAGGGGGGGGTCTTGTAATGCAAGGAGGGTCGGGGGGAAATCCAAAACAGAAAAGGAATTAAAAAGGGAGAGAAACACATCCCAGCTTCCCAAGCAGTTGTGTTGCAGAATGGATATGGGTTTAGCGGAGTACGTCGCCAGCACGGAACTCACAGGGGAGGTGTGACTAGCAATTACACGCCTTCCGGCGTCTCAGGCAGTGGGAGAGGAGTGGGAGTTGCCTGCCAGGTGGGATTCGGCAGAGCTCCTCCTTGGGGCTTCAGAAGGTTTGCGGGGGGACGTGCCGGGGGGGCATCACCACGCCTAGGACGGGGTGTCTCAAAATCGATGGGGGGTAGGAGGGGTCATGTACCAGTTGCAGGACCCTCGCCGGAGTTGTTCGTCGTGTCCATGCTTTCCTCATCCTGCGGTAGAGGGGGTTCCCTGCGGAGAGTAGGGGGGGCGGGTCGCGATGGGCATTCTCTAGCGAATGCTGGGTGGGGGCCTTTGCAGACGGCACAGAGCGAGGGGGAGGTCGGGCAGTAGTCAGCGACTGCTCTGAGGTTTCCGCCCTTGGGGCAAGTTGGGTTCTGGCATCAGTGTGCCTGTTTTCTGGGGGAGAGGGCGCAAATAGGGCAGACCGGGTGGTCAACCTTGCACCTTACTGAGTGGTGACCGTATTCACAACAGTTACGGCACTGAGTGAGGCCATTAGCCGAGTACGCTCTCGCGACCTTGCATCGAGAGGAGTAAAAGTCAGCGTTGCCCAGCATTGCGGCCTCATTTTCCGGGACCACCGTTACAACCACTGAGGTTGCCTTCTTTGGGACACGGGAGTCGCGGTCGGGGTTCAGGTAGCGGGCAGACAGGATCTGGATGTTTCTGACGTTCAGTATGGTGTTGGAGAGGGACTGGAAGAGGTCTTCTTCATCCGCTGGGAGGTATGTGATAGGTAGGGAGTGAATAGCGAGTTGCACCTCGTTTGGCGCAGGGCGAAAAGGCAGCCAGGGGGAGTCTCCGACCGCGAAGGACTGGTTCTGTCTCGCAGAAAGTGCTTCGTAGTAGGGGGCGTACGAGGTGGACGAGACGAACGGGGAGAGAGCAAGAAGGGTTACCGCACCTCAGTCGTTGACCCGGGCGGAGAAGGATAATGGGAGAATGCAGCCAGCCTCACGCAACACCGAGGCGGCCGAGTCAGGGAAGGAGGTAGCTATAAGCTCAGCCTGGTGATGGGGGAGGGGGGACGAACGTGAGGCGTAGAATCTCCTCTCAGCCGCTGGCAGACTCTTGGGAGCCCTTGAGTGGACAGCAATAGACTTTCCGGACGCAACCTGGGCAGCAGACGGAGGGGACTTGGACTTGTTCACCTTACCCTTCCTCTTCTGACCAGATGAGGCGGCCTGGGCATAGGAGGAGGCGCCGGGTTGTGCCGACGACGATGGGACCGGGTGGAACTCCCATGCAGGGGGGTACTTTGCGTCTCGGAAGGTCAGAGCCTCCCAAGAATGAGGGAATTTGGCCGTGTAGGCGGCAGAGTTACCGTACCATTTCTGGTCTTTGGTGCTGTAGGAGGGGAAGTCTGGGTTGCCCCCACCCTCATAGAGGGGGGTGAGCTTATCGGCAAGGGGGGGGTCAGAGTCGGCGGACGCATTCTCTTTACCCTTTCTGGACGGGGCTACCCGAGCCGTGCTTGGCACCTCATTCATGGGTGCGTTTTGTTGGGGTGGGGGCTGTTGGTGGCGCATTTGTTGGGGGAGGGGGGTGGTCAGACTGGACGCGAGGTCTCTGACCGAAAGCTGGAGGGCGGAAAGCGAGGCTGCTGTAGCATTCTCAGACGGGCGAGGTGGGGGAGGAACTGGGGGTCTGTTCTTGCGGGAGTGGAGGTCGTCAATTTGTCCAGAGAGTCTCGCGACCTCTAGCGCTAGTGCGTCGATCTGAGAGGAGAGGGCCCTTGAGGCTAGGAGCGAGGTGCATAGGAGGGGGAGGATAACTGCTGCGCCAGGCGAAAGGTCGTCCAGCTCCCCGGAGCTAGTGGGGGGGAAGAGTTGGGGGGATACTCCTGCGTCTGCCGTGGCATTCTCTAGCAGAGCGAGGAGAAGGTGGACATGCAGGCAGATTCCTGACACTGAGGAATGCTCTGAGTGGGGTAGAGGGACCGAGGTCATCTCGGACTAGTCAGACGGGCCTCAGCCAGAAGGCTACTGGAGATAGTATCGTCGTGTGGGCACACCGGACGCTGATGGTGTTGAGAACAAGGTAGAAATATAGGTGGGAGAAAATAGCGGAAGCGGAGCGTGTCCTATCTACTCGACCTTTTTTTATTTTTTTTATTTTTTTTATTTTTTATCTTCATGTATTCATTGATTTATGGTACAAGAACTTGCATGCAGCGCTAGCTATGGCATAAACAAAACCTTAATCTCAAAAAACTCGCAACAACAAAAGAAACAAACGCACCAAACTATAAAATCCTCCTCAGTGTGTCCGATAGCCGACACCAAATCCCTACGGAACTAAAGCAAAAAACACATGATCATAACAAAAAAGTAAAGTCATCCTCTCAATGAAAAATCACCCTAAAGGACTAATAGTAACCAGCGTGGGTCCGGCCCCCCTAGGGGGCGAAACCATGGATTGGGAGGACCGAAGTTGTTGTGTCTGGTAAAGACTCTGGGTGCCGTGCTGCCGGGGGCATGCCTGGTGGGAAGCCCATCGCCGTAACGTTAACGTATCTGCCGAGGGAGTGAAGAGCGGAGGCGTTGGACCAGAGAGGGCTGTCCCTTTCTACCGACTTGAGCCCCTGGAGGTGGCGCTCACGAGGTACTTTGCGGGACTCGCAGGACAGGATGGCATGGGCGAAGTCCTCCTCATCCTCTTCGCATAAGGGGCAGAGGGGGGAGGGGTCCTCAGTGAACCAGGAGGGGTGGGCAGCGAGATAGCTTTTTCCAGAGCGCATTTGGTGTATTCTCCCCGCCATGAACCTCCCAAGCCCCATGAACGGATGGGGCGAGAGGGACACTGGGTAGGAGTACGGTGGTGGAGGTGTGAACTGATCGTTCCAGTCTTTGACTAAAGCCGACCTGACTCTCATCTGAATCAACCTGTAGGAGGGGGCACTGTCACTTGTCGGCAGTGAGGCAGGGGGGAGGAGGTCGGGGGAGGCCAGCGGCACGGGGCCGGCTACTGTGATGAACGGGAGTGTCCTATGCGCTATCGCGTCGATGGGGAGCTGTTTCCTTATTGGTGGTGAGGGTACGGGAGATTTCCAGAGGAGGGGAGCGTAGACCGAGGACAAGCCCCTAGTGTGGTGCCGGTGATCATCAGTTGCCCTGAAGGGGGAAGAGGTCGGGAAAGTAGGGTGGAGCCTCGCAGTGGCCGGGTTGCCCTCTGGGGGAAGGCATACAAGGCGTAGTGCCGCCAGCCTTTGCTTGTGGCGGATTAGGAGGGGCATCAAGGGCAGAGCCGACTCGCATGCAAGGATGCCAATCGGCGTCGAGGAGAAGCAGTTTGTTACCCATCTCTGAACGGACCTCCAGAAGACGGACATACAGTCGAGGAGGGTGAGGCTTGGAGAGAACAGGTCCGCCCCATATAACAGGATCGGGGCTATCAGGGAGGAGGCCAGACGATAGCAGAGGAAAGGAGGCAGGCCTTTGCGGGGCCTTGACAGTCTTTTGATCGTTGCGAAAGCACCTTGGGCGAGGCCCAGCCTCTTCACTAAGTGGGATGTGGTACCCCTAGTACACGAAGTGGAGGAGGGCTCGAACCAGTACCCGAGCCAGCAGATTAGCTAGGATGGGCGGAAGACGAGGTCTTCCAGAAGGACCAGGATCGGGGGGGGGGGAATCTTCTGAGAGGGCGTTTCCCAGTGCATCAAGTCCGTTTTCGGAATCGAGAAGGACACACCCAGTCTGCCAGCCTTCCACTGGAGCACCGTGGTGATGCCTTGCAGCCTCTGGACGTTCCTACGATAGGAGCCCGAGGCCATCGTGACAGCGAAGTCGTCCACATAAGAGAGGATGAGGCCCCTTGGGACCTGGAAGTGGAGGGTGGAGATGTAAATGACAAAGAGCAGGGGGGAGATTGGCGAGCCCTGGGGGGTTCCTACCGAGACGGGGGAGAAGATCTGGGGTGCCCCCTGGAAAACCAGGCGACAGGTGCGTCCGTGGAGGAAGGACCGTATCCACGAGACAAGATAGGGGTTGACTGCGTTGGTCGCTAGTCAGTTGCAGAGTATTGGGACCGATACGTTGTTGAAGCCCCCTTTTATGTCTAGGAAAAGGGTCGAGACCTTCAGCTTCGGGCGCATAAACAGTGGGACCTCGTGAGAGAGGGTGGCCGAACCGTCGAAGGTGCTCAGACCGGGGAGGGATCCAGTCTGGTTAGGTGAGAGTAGGCCCAGGAATCGTGCCTGGGCGGAAAGACTGTTTGCCATCACCCTCTCCAGGATTTTCGAAACAGTTTCGAGGCGCACGATGATGCGAAATGAGGCAGGTGTGTCATAGGAGGGCTTCCCAGGCTTATCCAGCACGATGCCTCTGGCCTTTTACAGGGAAGATGGGTGGTGCCCGTAACTAACCAGGGGGCCCAAGAGGGAGGTGAGAATTCCGGGGTTTATCAGGTGGACTTTCTTCCAGACAGCATAGGGTATCTGGTCCGGTCCTGGGGCGGAGGAGGAGGAGGACTTCCGAAGGGCCGTTGATATCTCTTCAGCCGACAGCTCCGGGACGTCCCTAAACTCTCGAAGTATCCTGGGGGGGGGGGAGGACCCCTTCTCGGGGAAGAAGTGTCCTAGTAGTGCTTGATTTATCTCCTTGGGGGTCTCAGCCCCTGGAATCTGGGGAAACCTGTCCGGCAGCTTGCCAAAGGCGAACCTCTTCGCCGTCCATAGTGTTTGGGGGTTGGTTGTTTCCAGTAAGTTTTTCCAGTAGTCGTTCTTGGCCTTCTTGATGCCCTTGTAGTACAGAAGTCGTGCCACTTTGCATAGTTCCTTGGAAGAGGGTAGGGGGTCCTTGTGGGCTTCTCGCACGGTGGAGTGGAAGGGTTTTCTCTGTTCAGTAAGCTTCGGGGTCGAACCAGGGCTTTGACTTGTAGGTGGGTCTTTTGTCGGGAGTGTGGGACCTAAGATGGGACCTGACCCTATCCAGGGCCATGTCAAACCAGGTCGAGAGCGTGTGTGGGGTGGGAAGGGGGGGAGGGGGGCGAAACACCATTGGTTTTAGCCCTTCCTCGAGAGTGGGCCAGTCTGTCTTAGTCCATGATGGAGAGGGTAGAGGGGGGCAGGCCAGAGGCTTCGACAAAGTTATAAGTATCGGCACATGGTCTGAACCCGATGGAGGAAGAGGCGTGCTCCACGTTTTGAAGTTGGGCGAGAGTGGGGAGTTCGCAAACGCCAGGTCAATAACTGATGGGCGGAGGGTCGTGTCAAAGGGGAAATAAGTGAGTGTGCCAGGGGTGTTCAATAGGGAGAAACCTTCATTGGCAGCCCGTTCGAAGAATGGGGAGGATGCACCGAGGTCTGAAATCGAAAACAGGTGCGCCCGGACAGCCGAAAGGTGGTGGATGTTGAAATCTCCAACAACCAGCGTCGGGTAGGTGTAGCGGGGAAAGCAACATCAGGCGAGATGGTTCGTTTGAAGGTGGAACAATCCCATGTGCTGTAGATGTTCACCACGCGAAACTTGGTAACAGAGGAATCAAAAAAACCAATTGAAGAAAAGAAGTCCACAGCCATCCAGTATCTCGCACCGGAGCAAACAGGGAGGACCGAGAATTGTTGTGTGGAAGGCAAATGAAGGTAGCATGCCACTCTGGGCTTACCACCATTAGGGCATGGTGGAATAAAAGCTTTGAAGCCCACATACGCGGGTGGTTTGTTTCTGTATATGGGGGGGTGCTGGAATGCCGCGAGGGTCGGGGGGGAATCCAAAAGAGAAAAGGAGTTAAAAAGGGAGAGAAACACATCCCCGCTTCCCAAGCAGTTGTGTTGAAGAATGGACACGGGTTTAATGGAGTCCGCCGCCAGCGCGGAACTCACAGGAGAGGTGCGACCAACCATTATACGCCTTCCGGCGTCTCAGGCAGGGGGACAGGAGTGGGAGTTGCCTGCCATGCGGGGTTCGGCCGGGCACCTCCTTGGGGTTTTGCAACGTTTGGGGGGGGACGTGTTGGGGGGGCATCACCACGCCTAGGACGGGGTGTNGGGAGGAGGCCAGACGATGGCAGAGGAAACGAGGGACGCCTTTACCGGGCCGTGACAGTCTTTTGATCGTTGCGAAAGCACCTTGGGCGAGGCCCAGCCTCCTCACGAAGTGGGATGTGGTACCCCTAGTACACGAAGTGGAGGAGGGCGCGAACCAGTACCCGAGCCAGCGGATTGGCTAGGATGGGCGGAAGACGCCGTCTTCCAGAAGGACCGGGATCGGGGGGGGGGGAATCTTCGGAGAGGGCGTTTCCCAGTGCATCAACTCCGTTTTCGGGATCGAGAAGGACACACCCAGTCTGCCAGCCTTCCGCTGGAGCACCGTGGTGATGCCTTGCAGCCTCTGGACGTTCCTACGATAGGAGCCCGAGGCCACTGGGACAGCGAAGTCGTCCACATAAGAGAGGATGAGGCTCCTTGGGACCTGGAAGTGGAGGGTGGAGACCTAAATGACAAAGAGCAGGGGGAAGATTGGCGAGCCCTGGGGGGTTCCTACCGAGATGGGGGAGAAGATCTGGGGTGCCTCCTGGAAAACCAGGCGACAGGTGCATCCGTGGAGGAAGGACCGTATCCACGAGACAAGACAGGAGTTTACGGCCTTGGTCGCTAGTCTGTTGAAGAGTATTGGGGCCGATACGTTGTCGAAGCCCCCTTTTATGTCTAGGAAAAGGGTCGAGACCTTCAGCTTCGGGCGCATAAACAGTTGGATCTCGTGAGAGAGGGTGGCCGCCGGGTCGAAGGTGCTCAGACCGGGGAGGGATCCAGTCTGGTTAGGTGAGAGTAGGCCCAGGAATCGCGCCTGGGCGGAAAGACGGTTTGCCATCATCCTCTCCAGGATTTTCGAAACAGTTTCGAGGAGCACGATGATGCGAAATGAGGCAGGAGTGTCATAGGAGGACTTCCCAGGCTTATCCAGCACGATGCTGTTGGCCTTTTTCAGGGAAGATGGGTGGTGCCCGTACCTAACCAGGGGGCCCATGAGGGCGGTGAGAATTGCGGAGTTTATCAGGTGGACTTTCTTCCAGACAGCGTAGGGTATCTGGTCCGGTCCTGGGGCGGAGGAGGAGGAGGACATCCGAAGGGCCGTTGATATCTCTGCAGCTGACAGCTCCGGGACGTCCCTAAACTCTCGCAGTGTCCTGGGGGGGGGGGAGGACCCCTTCTCGGGGAAGAAGTGTCCTAGTAGTGCTTGATTTATCTCCTTGGGGGTCTCAGCCCCTGGAATCTGGGGAAACCTGTCCGGCGGCTTGCCAAAGGCGAACCTCTTCGCCGTCCATAGTGTTTGGGGGTTGGCTGTTTCCAGGAAGTTTTTCCCGTAGTCGTTCTTGGCCTTCTTGATGGCCTTGAAGTACAGAAGTCATGCCACTTTGCATAGTTCCTTGGAAGATGGTAGGGGGTCCTTGTGGGCTTCTCGCACGGTGGAGTGGAAGGCTTTTCTCTGTTCAGTAAGGTTCGGGGTCCACCAGGGCTTTGACCTGTAGGTGGGTCTTTTGTCGGGAGTGTGGGACCTAAGATGGGACCTGACCCAATTCAGGGCCATGTCAAACCAGGTCGAGACCGTGTGTGGGGTGGGAAGGGGGTGAGGGGGGCGGAACACCATTCGTTTTAGCCTTTCCTCGAGAGTGGGCCAGTCTGTCTTAGTCCATGATAGAGAGGGTGGAGGGGGGCGGGCCAGAGGCTTCGAGAAAGTTATAAGTATCGGCACGCGGTCTGAACCCAATGGAGGAAGAGGCGTGCTCCACGTTTCAAAGTTGGGCGAGAGTGGGGCTTTCGCAAACGCCAGGTCAATAACTGATGGGCGGAGGGTCGTGTCAAAGGGGAAATAAGTGAGGGTGCCGGGGGTGTTCAATAGGGAGAAACCTTCATTGGCAGCCATTTCAAAGAATGGGGAGGATGCACCGAGGTCTGAAATCGAAAACAGGCGGGCCGGGTCAGCCGAAGGGCGGTGGATGTTGAAATCTCCAACAACCAGCGTCGGGGTAGGTGTAGCGGGGAAAGCAACATCAGGCGAGACAGTTCGTTTGAAGATGGAACAATCCCATATGCTGTAGATGTTCACCACGCGAAACTTGTTAACAAAGGAAGCAAAAAAACCAATTGAAGAAAAGAAGTCCACAGCCATCCAGTCTGTTGCACCGGAGCAAGCAGGGAGGACCCAGAATTGTTGTGTGGAAGGCAAATGAAGGTAGCATGCCACTCTGGGCTTGCCACCGTTAGGGCATGGGGGAATAAAAGCTTTGAAGGCCGCATACGCGGGTGGTTTGTTTCTGTATATGGGGGGGTCCTGTAATGCCACGAGGGTCGGGGGGGAATCCAAAAGAGAAAAGGAGTTAAAAAGGGATAGAAACACATCCCAGCTTCCCAAGCAGTTGTGTTGAAGAATGGACACGGGTTTAACAGAGTCCGCCGCCAGCGCAGAACTCAAAAGAGAGGTGCGACCAACCATTATACGCCTTCCGGCGTCTCAGGCAGGGGGACAGGAGTGAGAGTTGCCTGCCATGCGGGGTTCGGCCGGGCACCTCCTTGGGGTTTTGGAACGTTTGGGGGGGGACGTGTTGGGGGGGCATCACCACGCCTAGGACGGGGTGTTTCAAAATCGATGGGGGGAAGGAGGGGTCGTGGACCAGTTGAAGGACCCTCCCCGGGGTCGTTCGTCGTGTCCATTCTTTCTTCATCCTGCGAGAGAGGGAGTTCCCTTTGGAGAGAAGGGGGGGCAGGTCTCGATGGGCACTCTCTAGCGAAGGCCGGGTGAGGACCTTCGCAGACGGTGCAGAGCGGTGGAGAGGTCGGGCAACAGCCAGCGACTTCTCTCAGGTTACCCCCCTTGGGGCAGGTCGGGTTCTGGCACCTATGTGCCTGCTTTCTGTGGGAGAGGGCGCAGATTGGGCAGACCGGGTGGTTGACCTTGCATCTTGTTGAGTGGTGTCCGTATTCACAACAATTACGGCATTGAGTGAGGCCATTAGCCGAGTAGGCTCTCTCGATCTTGCATCGAGAGGAGTAAAGGTAAGCGTTGCCCAACATTGCGGCCTCATTCTCCCGGGCAACCGTGACCACTACCGAGGTCGCCTTCTTCAGGACTCTGGAGTCCCGGTCGGGGTTGAGGTATCGGGCAAAGAGGATTTGGACGTTTTTCACGTTCAGTATTGTGTTGGAGAGGGACTGGAACAGGTCTTCATCTTCCCCAGGGAGATATGTTATCGGGAGGGAGTGAACTGCTAGTTGTACCTCGTTTGGCGCAGGGCGGAAGGGGAGCCAGGAGGAATCACCGACCAGGAAGGATTGGTTCAGCTTCGAGGAGAGCGCTTCGTAGTAGGGTGCGTACGAAGTTGATGAGACAAAGGGAGAGAGCGCAAGGAGGGTTACAGCTCCTCTATCGTTTACTCGGGCAGAGAAAGATGAAGGTAGAACACAGCCAGCCTCTCTCAGTACTGAGGCGGCGGAGTCAGGAAAGGAGGCAGCTATAAGCGCAGCCTGGTGGTGAGGGAGGGTGGACGAACGCGGGGCGTAGAACCTCCTCTCGGCTACTGGCAGACTCTTGGGGCCCTTCGAAGGGGCAGCAGACGGGGGGCACTTGGACTTGTTCGCCTTGCCCTTCCTCTTTTGTCCAGACGAGGCGGCCGTAGCGTAGGAGGTGGCGCTGGGTTGTGCCGACAACGAGGGGACTGGGTGGAACTCGGAAGCAGGAGGGTACTTTCCATCTCGGAAGCACTGCGCCTCCCAAGAACGAGGGAATTTCGCCGCGTAAGCGGCAGGGTAGCCGTACCATTTCTGGTCTTTGGTGCTGTAGGAGGGGAAGTCAATTTCGCCAGCGCCCTCATAGAGGGAGGTTCGCTTATCTGCAAGTGGGAGGTCGGAGTCAGCCGGCGCTTTTTCTTTACACTTTTTGGATGGGGCCAACCGAGCCGCACTCAAGGCGGCATGGGTGGGTGCATTTTGTTGGGGTGGGGGCTGTTGGTTACGTGTTGGTTGAGGGAGGGGGGTGGTCAGACAGGACGCTAGGTCTCTTACGGAGAGTTGTAGGGCAGATAGTGAGGCCGCCGTAGCGCTCTCAGAGGATGGAAGTAGGGGGGGAACTGAGGGCCTGTTCTTTCTTGTATGGAGGTTGTTGATTTGCCCCGCGGGTCTTGCGACCTCTAGAGCGACCTCGTCGATTTGAGAGGATAGGGCCCTTGAGGCGAGGAGCGATGTGCAAAGGAGGGGGAGGATAACAGCTTCGCCAGGCGATAGGTGGTCGAGTTCTCCCGAGCTGATCGGGGGAAAGAGCTGTGGTGATACTCCCACGTCTACTGTAGCATTCTCAAGCAGTGTGAGAAGAAGGGAAACGTGAGGGGGGATTCCTGACACCGAGGAACTCTCTGCGGGGGGGAGGGGGACCGAGGTCATATCTGATTATGCCGTTGGTCCTCAGCCAAAAGGCTTCTGGAGATAGCTTAAGCGTGTGGGCACACCGGACGCTGATGGTGTTGAGAACAAGATAGAAATGTACGGGGGGGAAAATAGCGGAAGCGGAGCATGTGCTATCTACTCGACCTTTTTTTTTCTTCTTTTTTTCTTTTTTTTTTATCTTCATGTATTCGTTGATTTATGGTACAAGAACTTGCATGCAGCGCTAGCTATGGCATTCATCACTCGATTACACGGGCCTTCCGGCTATCCCAGTCCTCTCATCAGGAAATGTCAACGGCACGCAACACCTACTTCAAAGCCATCAAGAAGGCCAAAGCGGATCACTGGAATCGCTTCCTGGCTGGGGCTGACTCCAGGACTATCTGGAATGCCAAGAAGTTTGCTTATGGCCGTACTCCTGAACGTTTCCCCTCCCTCCCGGATGCCACCACCCCCTCCGAAATCAACTCCACCCTCATCAATCACTTCTTTCCGGTCCCTCCTCCCCCCCCTCGTCCCTCCTGCCTCCTGCCTCCCCTCTCCAACACACCTCCTGTCACGGCTGAGGAAGTTTCCCTTGTCCTTCGCCGCTCCTCCTCGTCTTCAGCACCAGGTCCAGACTGCATACCCTATGGAGCTTGGAAAAGGGTTCATCGCGCCAACAAGCTCCTTCTCCCTTCC
>JACCEG010000051.1:541298-558477 GCA_014065205.1 Tuber brumale
TTGTTTTATGGTACAAGAACTTGCATGCAGCGCTAGCTATGGCATAAACAAAACCTTAATCTCAAACGTACGCAATAACAAAAGAAAAAATCGCACCAAGCTATAAAATCCACCTAAATGTGTCCGATAGCCGACACCAAATCCCTAAGGAAATAAAACAATAAAGCGCAGGTTCATAACGAAAAATAAAAAACCCCTAGCCCGAAAACTAAAAGGAAAAACAAAAGGTAAACAACCATCCCCCTTAGGGGGCGAAGCCGTGGATCGGAAGGGCCGACACCTCAATGTCCGGCTCGTGTCGTGGGCCCCTTTCAGCGGGGGGCATACCGGGTGGAAAACCTGTCGCCGTGAAGTTGATGTACCTGGCGAGGGCGGAGAGAGCGGAGGGGTCTGACCAGAGGGGGCTGTCCCAATCTACCGAAGTGAGGCCTCGGAGGTGGCGCTCACGTGGTTCTCTGCGGGACTCGCAGTATAGGATGGCATGGGGGAAGTCATCTTCATCCTCCTCGCATAAAGGGCAGAGGGGAGAGGGGTCTTCGGTGAACCATGACGGGTGGGCAGCTAGGTAGCTCTTACCTGAACGCATCTGGTGGATTCTACCCGCCATGAACCTTCCCAACCCCATGAACGGGTGGGGCGAGAGGGACGCGGGGTAGGGGTACGTGGGGGGCGGTGGAAACTGGTCGTTCCAGTCTTTGACTAGTGCCGATCTGATTCTGAGTTTGACCGACAAGAAGAAGGGGGTATCTGCACCGACTGGGAGGCACGCGGGTGGTAGAAGGTCGAGGGAGGCAACTGGCATAGGGCCGGAGGCAGGGATGAACGGGAGGGTTCGATGGGCAATGGCATCGATCGGGAGGTGCTTTCTTATAGGCGGGGAGGGGACAGCGGTTCTCCATGAAAGAGGAGCATATACCGATGTCAGCCCTCGTGTGTGGTGGCGGTGGTCGTCGAGGGCCCTGTCCTATCTACTCGACCCTAATGGCCTCCTTATATAGTTGCCCTTCACGCCCTTGTGACTCACTTCTCAAGTCACGCCCCACATATGACTCACCACTGTGAGTCATACTAAAACATCATAAACTAGTCATATGACCGAAGTGGTCACATGCGCAAAACCCATGCCCTCTAAATGAGGTCATGTGCGAAACATAACATAACATCATAACCAAGTCATATGACCAAGGTGGTCATATGTGCGAAACCCATGACCTCCAATGAGGTCATGTGTGAAACATAACATACCTATGACTCATAACTATGAGTCATGTGAAAACCCCTTCCTTGCTAAGTGTTAGGTATCCCACCTATCCTCCGATGTCAATATGTATCCTGCGACAGGCAACAGCTCTCTGTTACTCTCGTTGTAATAGTGCAATACTTCTCTTCCTTAGCGCGCCATTACTTCGTTCCTTCTTTCAACCAAGATCCTAATTATTATTCTCAGACCGTTGTCTACGTTCTCCTTTTCAAACGCTAATAATCAAGTCGTATCATGGTAGAATTCTCGAAGTAGTAGAATAGATTCTATTCTTTATAGTATAGGTAAGAAAGTATCATAGGTGGTTGCGTGAAGAACTAACTACCAGGCTCTACCGGCCTCCTTTTATAGTTCTTCACTCAACCTGCTTTTAAATCAAAACAACTATGAGTCATCATCGTGACTCATGAAAAACATCATATGACCGCATCATTGGTCATGTGCGTAAACCACCTAACCTGGCAATAGGTCATGTGCGTGAAAGTAAATCAAACTGCGCAGTCCTCTTGGCCTCGTGCGCTGACCCCATGACCTCTTAATAGATCATGTGCATGAAAGTAAATCAAACTACGCAGCCCCCTTGGTCTCATGCGCTGCCCCCATGACCTCTTAATAGATCATGTGTGTTAAAGTAAATTAAATAAAACATCATGACGAATATCTTCGTCATGGTGAAACATCTCCTTCCACTACCTGCCACAAACGCCTCCTTCCACTACCTGCCACAAACATCTCCTTCCACTATCTGCCACAAATGTCTCCTTCCACTACCTGCCACAAACATCTCCTTCCACTATCTGCTATGCAACCGTGACACTAAGCCACATTCGTGACACATAATTTCAAGCAGAATGTAAACTAAGTACTAATTAATTACTTGTATACTAAGATTCAGATATTAATTCCAATCAAACTATGATTGAAGAGCAACTTAAGCTACATAGTAGCAAAGAACTAGTCCAATATGCTTACCATTTAAGAAAAGTTGACTCTGTTTGTAGGTGTAGGGAAAACTGCTCCACCAAAGCATCATTTGCGCAATAGTTTGCCTGGATGGAAACCAATTGTGTAATGAGTATCAAGCAGCATAAGTTCTTAGCTAGTTACTTGATAGCAAGTACTATAAGGTTTGCAAAGCCACATGGCAGTAGAAAGTACAATAAGCGATCATTCTTGGAAATGGAGAATGGTAAAAAGGACATGACCTAACGAATGTGTCGAAATCACTATGTGTTACCATTTATTGGGTACGTCTGCTCTGCCTTCTTCCGGTGGTTCTGGATTCTAGGAATATCGCAGGTACACAGCTTGCTTACACTCTTACAATTAGGAAAGTCAACTACTCCTCCACCTCATAAGAATAGTTCAAAACCATCTCATAATGCTTTGCCGGTATCCACTTACTAGCAGTTAGAGAACTTCTTCTCAAAACTTGAAGCTGAGTAAGGTGCACCAGTAGGTACAAGATCTTATAAAAGAACAATAGAGAATGGTACAGTTATTACTAAGGTAGAACTTGACAATCAAGTCTTAATACCTTCATACTTCTCCTTTCGTATCCTGCATTCACAGTTTAGAGAGTCTAATGTAGGTACTAGGCTTTCATTTAGAAGCTTTATTAATTACTGGAAAAGGCATTCAAAGTTTAAGCAAATGCATATACGGTCACCAGCCAAGGATATTTGTGATAGTTGCACTACTCTTAAAGGTCAACTAAAGTCTCAGGATAGAAAAAACCATACTACTAACACTCTTGCTGAGAATTCCCAATGGTTAGAGATTCAAACCCAGTTAGATCATGTCACAAATGTGGCTTAGCGAGGAAGAGGTTTTCACATGACTCATAGTTATGAGTCATAGATATGTTATGTTTCACACATGACCTCATTCAAGGTCATGGGTTTCGCACATATGACCACTTTGGTCATATGACTTGGTTATGATGAGATGTTATGTTTCACACATGACCTCATTTAGAGGTCATGGGTTTTGCGCATGCGACCACTTTGGTCATATGATTAGTTTAGAATATTTGGGTATAACCTACAGTTGTGAGTCATATGTGGTGTGTGAGTCGAGGAGTGAGTCACAAGGGCATAAAGGGCAGCTCTATAAGGAGGCCAGTAGGGCTGAGTAGATAGGCTCTTCATGCTTTGTTCTAAGTTACTTTCTTACTTATTACATTATGCTTTTACGAATATAAAACCTTTACACTCTTTACAAACACGTACCTACGAGACGAGGACTCTACTATAAGAGTCGAGTTGAAGAAAGAGTACGATAGGTGATCAGGAACAGAGATACGAGAGTCTCTCCAACCTTATCGTAGGCCTAAGAGCTATCGTCGAGAGAGAACAAGAGAAGTATTGTGTACCTGTTGCTGAGAACTGACACCGATTAGGGATCGTAACATTACGAAGCGTCGCTTATAGCAACGCTTAGACGATACCAAGATGGACTATACCTTTCAGGATCAATCCTTAGAGCTACCTAAGATAGCAGACGAATTACAACGAATGGTTTCACAACTTGGAAGAACTCTGAGCCCAACAACACCAGAAGAACGATTAACATACGAGGAGTCAAGCTCCGAAGAAGAAGACAACAGAATGGAAAGACCAGGACTAATTGGAAGAGAAGGGGGTTGCCCCACACCTGGCCCAACAACGGAGGCAGCACTAGAGATGAGTCACGAGCAGATGGAACAAATCTTGAGACTATTGGGACAACATCGACCCAAGGTCAAACAATCAGAGACAGACACTGGAAACAGACACCAGCTCCGGAACTGGATGGCCGAGTTGACGATTTACTTTCGCACCATGGGTTGGCAAGAAGGACATGACAGGGAAAAGATTGTTTACATTTCGTGTCTCCTATGGGGAGACGCAAGCAAAGGGCTCACTCCATACACAGAGGGTAATAAGCCAACAAGATAGAGGAGCTGGCACGAGTTCAAGGAAGCAATCAAACAGCAGTTTGGAGAAGCGGATCCAAGGGGTGTGACTAGGATCCACATAATGAACATGGAGCAAGGGTCTCAATCGATGACCAAATACTGTAACGGGTTCAGACTCCACCAAACGGAAGCACTACTGGATGACGCAGCAGCATCACAATAGCTATACATGGGCATGTCGGAAAGTCTACGGAAGGAATTCGAACATTTCCACTCTGAGACCAATACAGTTGACGAACTGGCAGCATGGGCCATCAAGAAGGAAACTCGGCTGGCAATCCAGAAGAACTTAAAAAAGAAAAAGAATGGGAAGACAAAAGAAATTTCCACCCCGAGGAACATGGATGGAATGCACAGGCCAGCACCGCAGACCTATGAAGGGAGCTTTAGACCCACTGTCAATCAAGAGGTGGAAATGAACAAGGCTCAAACACGATGACCCCTCAACCTATCCAATGTGGAGTATAAAAAGTGAAGAGATCAGAATCTCCGCTGAAGATGTGGCAGAAAACAATATCAGATCAGAGAATGCCGCAACCCAGTGGACAATGGACAGAAAGCGATGACACCCGCCCAAGGCAACAATTGGATCAGACAACAGAAGAAGACCAACTGGAGGGAAATGGCGATGGGGGAGGTCCAACTGGAAAAAGAAGAAAGTCCCCAGTAAGAGATGGTCTGGCGGACAAGAAGGGGAGGAAAACTAGTGGGAAGGAGAGGACAGATATGAATGGAAAGAAAATGATCACCATGGCAAACAACTACACAGCACTACTGGAAGAAGAAGGAGATTATATTATGATCAAGACAACACTATACGACACAAAAAAGAAAGGCACTACGATACATGCAATGCTGGATTCAGGAGCAATGGAAGATTTCATCGATAAGGAAATCTGTGACAAATACAACTACCTCCTGACACCAACAACAAAGAAAAGACAGGTTTATCTAGCGAATGGAAAACCCGGCATCATGGGACCTATAACCCATACAGTGCAAGTACTTACGACCATCGGCAGCCATAGGGAAGAAGCAACCTTCCAGGTAGTGAACATGAAGAACCATGAGGTTGTCCTTGGGATGCCATAGTTACAACAACACAACCCCACCATCGATTGGGATAACAACAAGATTACATTCGGTAGCGAACGATGTATGATAGGATGTCTCAACAGTTTGCCAGTGGTGTATACAACACAAGAAAGAGAAGCACAAGAGGAGAACCTGCAAGAACAATTCGACCAACTCAGAGAAGCACCAGACCGGAGAATCAGATTCAAAAAGTTGCACGACAAGCCGCTGGGACCAAACAATGGCTCCAGACCAGCGGCAGGACACGACCAATACGTCAACCAAGATAAGGCGATCCAAGCAAGGAGTCAAGCAACGATATCAAGTGGAATAGCGATAGGATTACCACCTAGTACCTACAGAAGGATAGCACTACGTAGAGGACTAGCAGTCAATAAATGACTCATTACCAACATAGGAGTCATCGATGCCGACTGTACCGGAGAACTTAAGGTGGTTCTGGCCAACCTGGGAGAGATCAACCAAGAGATCTGGTAAGGAGACCGGATTGCACAGTTGATTATCGAGAAGATCAACATGGAAGAGGTGCACAAAGTATGAGAACTTCAGGACACCAAAAGAGCAATGAATGGCTTGGATAGAACAGATAGCACAAAGACCAAGAAAGAGGAATCAGCACAGATTCGAGAAATATCGGCCCACACGTTTGGTAGATATCACAAAAGTGGAGGCCTCATGGGGATCGTCAAATGGAATCTACGAGAAGAGAAGCTGAAGTTGGTATAGATAAATATCTGAACCGAACTAGCTATAAGACAAAAGCAACAACAACAAGAAAAAGAGTGGTACAATATAATACCACACGAATACCACCGATTCACGAACCTATTTCAGGAAAAGGAGGCCAATTGACTACCACCAAGAAGACCAAGAGTAGACTACGAGAGCCACATCGAAAAGGACGAGAAAATGAAAGCAAAAAAGAAGATTACTTATCAACGCCTTTACCCACTAGGGGAAAAGGAGTTAGAGGAATTGAGAAGATATATTCCACAGAATAAGAAAAGAGGATGGATACGACACTCATTCGTATTAGCAGGATTGCCTATCCTGGTTGTCAAAAAGAAAGGCGGGAAGATGAGACTATGCTTGGATTACTGAGCCTTGAACTTGGTAACAAAGAAGGACCGATACCCCTTGCCACTGATCGGCAAAAAACTGGATCGACTGAAGACGGCGAAATACTTCACCAAACTGGACATCAAAGATGCCTACCACAGCATACGGATAAAGGAAGGAGATGAATGGAAGACGACCTTCGCAACAAGATACAAAATGTACGAATATTTGGTCATGCCGTTTGGTCTGACCAATGCACCAGCATCATTCCAACGATGGATCAACCAGGTACTCAACAAATTTCTCGATATATATTGCATAGTTTACCTGGATGATGTACACATATATTCAGAAAACCTGGAACAACACCGGAATGACATTAGCAGCATCATGAATGAGATTCTGAAGTCGGGAATAAAGATCAAACGATCCAAATGCGAATTCCACAAGATGGAAACAGAGTACCTAAGATTTATCATCAATGGAAATGGAGTTCAAGTGGCCCCAGTCAAAACAGCAGCGATATGGGACTAGGCAAAGGTAAACAACAAAACAGATATCCTATGCTTGATGGGATTTTGCAACTTTTATCGAAGGTTTATTGAATGGTTTAGCCGAATGGCAAAACTCCTATATAACCTAACCAAGAACGATGTTAAATAAGAATGGAGAAAAACAGAGCAAAAGGTCTGCGATGATATTCGGACAAAACTCACGACGGCGCCGATCCTGGTACATTTCGACCCTCAGAGGAAATCAACCATCCAAACCAGTGCATCAAAATATGTCTGTTCTAGGATCCTATCTCAAAAATGCGAAGACAGAAAATGGCGCCTGGTATGCTATCGATCGAAAAAGATGATACCGGCAAAATGCAACTACGACGTCGCCAACAAAGAACTATTAGCAATAGTTCAAGCACTCAAGGAGTGGAGATGATACATACAGAACAACGACCATCAGGTCAGAGTTTTAACCAATAACAAAAGTCTGGTTCTGTTCATGATGACAAAAGAGCTCAACGACAGGCAAATTTGACGGACAGAGAGCTTGAGCAAATACAACTTCAAAATCAAATATCGAGCTGGGAAAGAAGGAGGAAAACCAGACACCTTAACGAGGATCCCAAGCGACAGACCACAAGACAAAGAGGGCGAAAGGATCAAGTAGAAAAATCGAGTTCTGCTTCCAAAAGAATACTTCAAAGCTATGGAATCAACAGAGATCCAGGATGAGGATGACGAAGGACTGCGGAAAGCAATCGAAGAAGAAAAGGAATTTCAAGGAATAAGAGAGAGCCTGGAAAAAGGAGACAAAGAAAGAAAAAGAGTGGCCTTAGGCCTATGTGAATGGAAAGACCACTACCTTTAGTACGATGGAAAGATATGGATACCAGAAGATGAAAAGATAATGACAAACCTTATCAAGAAACACCGCGACGATAAACTGGCAGGACATGGAGGGATGGCTAAAACAACAGAGCTGATCATGCGGAAATACTACTGGCCGGGACTAAGGGAATCAGTCAAATGATACGTCAAAAACTGCGATATATGTCAAAAGATGAAGGTGGTGGGATACGCACCATATGGGCTGTTAAAACCTAACGAAGTACCGGAGAAACCATGGGCATCCATATCAATGGATTTCATAACAGATTTATCTAAGACCAATGGATATGACTCAATCTTGGTTGTGGTGGATCACCTGACCAAGATGAGCCATTTCATACCAGTATGAAAGGATATGATGGCATGGCAGTTCGCAACCACATTCGTTATAGAATCTTTCGACTACAGGGACTGCCAAAAGACGTCATCACAGATCGAGGATCCCTATTCACATCAGGAATATGGAAGAAGATAATGAAAGAACTTGGAATCAAAAGAAAAATCTATCTACGGCCTTTCTCCCGCAAACAGATGAACAGACCGAACAAACAAACGGCATATTAGAACAATATCTACGAGCCTACATCAACTATCAGCTGGACAACTGGGATGAACTATTACCAATAGCAGAGTTTGCATGCAACAACGGGAAACAAGTATTGAATTTGTATGTACCAGTACAATCTTAATAGCTTGAGTACGAGAATACGATACAGTATTAAAGGTATACTGTAGGCACACTTAGGCGAGGAGGATGGTAGTAGGAAGGCAGATTGGTAGTAGTTCTTGTCCTTAATTCTTTCTAACACTCGGAGCGGTAACTAGCTATATATACAGGTGCGCATACCTAAGCGAATAAAAGAAATAAGTGGGAAAATCTTGTAAAAACATAATTGCGAACAAGTTTGACCCCGAAAAACTGCCCAGTAAATCCCCAATAAAATATATATAACTCGTAATAGTGTGAGAGATTTTAAACGGAAAACTAACATGCAATGCGCCTTGCGAAAAGGTCGCAGTACATAAGTGAGAATAACCGAGACATCCTGCACATGCAATAAGAAAATGTATATCCAATTATCCTATCGTTATCATGAAATATAAGCGAAATACCCAATGTATATACTCTTGCTGTAGTAATGTTCGTGATCTATAGGTAAACCAGAAACATAACTAAGGAGAGAAATACAAGTTATTTAAAAGAAATATACTTATGAAATGAATGATAGAAAATTTCAACACTTCCCCTCATTATCTATAGCCCAACAGTCCCATTAAATGCTCATGTGCCACTTTTGCCAAAGTCTTAGTACATATATCCGCTAGGTTTTCGGACGACGCAACCTTAAGTAGTGTGAACGAGCCGTTATCGATTTCTTCACGTATTTTGTGGAAATGTATATCAATAAGTTTTATTCATTCGTTTAACTGATGGTTTATCGCTAGGAAATTTGCGCCAGTATTATCAGCATGTAGGGCGATAGGCATGGTTTGGCGAATGTCTTTGAGACCTTTGAGGTACCATTGGATTTGTCGCGCAGCCAGTAACATAGCTACATATTCCGCTTCGGTTGTAGAGGTTGCGACCGAGGCCTGTTTCTTGGATCGCCAGGAGATACAAGCGCCGTTGAAAAGCATAATGTATCCTGTAAAGGAACGGCGGGTATCCAAACAGGCAGCAAAGTCAGCATCGACATAAGTATCGATAGCGTTTGTTGTAGTATACGGATAGTGCAGTCCAATGTGTTTTGTACCGTTGATGTATCGTAAGACGTGTTTAGCGGCCTTGAGGTATTGTTCCGTGGGACATGAAGAAAATTGAGAGAGAAACGAAATGGTATACGCTAGGTCGGGCCTCGTGCCAGTGGTCAGGTACAGAAGTGATCCTATTATCGATTGGTATGTGGAAGGGTCGAGTATCTGTTCCTCTTCTGTTCCTATCCGTAGTTGAATGCCTTTCGGTAAGGGTGTGGATAGAGAACATGAGCTTTCCATAGAGTACCTTTCGAGGATTGATATGATGTATTATTCTCGGGTAAGATGTATCCCGTCTGATGTATACGCGATGTGAAAGCCAAGCAGGAATGTAGCTTCCCCTAAGTCAGTAATCTCGAATGCCGTTTTCAGGTCTTCTATCAGAGAGGTGGCTACAGGAGTTTCGGCCGCGTATATAGCGATGTCGTCAACATAAACCGAAATGTAGATGTCATGTTTATTGTGAACAAACATGCATAGGTCAAGGGAGGATATCTTGAAACCTCTGGATGTTAAGTATCTAGCGAGGAGAGCATACCATGCATTCGCAGATTGCTTAAGTCCATAGAGACATCGGTTAAGTCGCCATACTTTGTCTCCGTTACTGTACCCAGATAACGGTCGCATGCAGACTTCTTCTTTCAATTCACCATGAAGGAAGGCTGATTTATCATCGAATTGTCGCGGTCGCCATTTGTTTTTGGCACAAACGGCAAGCAGGAAACGGAGTGATTCGTAACAGGTAACTGGTGCGAAGGTGTCATCAAAGTCGAACCCAGGTACTTGAGAGAAACCTTTGGCTACAGCTCTTGCACGGTATCTTTCCAGTGTACTGTCAGCATTTCGTTTCGTTTTGTATACCCACTTACTATCGATTATCTTTCTTCCAATCGGTTTTTCTACTTCATCGAAAGTCCCATTCTTTTTCTGTTACCTTATCTCATCGTCCATAGCTGAGGTCCAGTGTTCCTTAAGCGAGCTAGTGGTCGCTTGGTGATACGTCAAGGGGTTCTCGTTTGCCTGTACTTTGACATTTCTGCCATAGTATTGAGGTGGACGAATAAGTCTTCCAGGTCTGGTCTGTGTTGCCGGTGGTTCCTCCGGTTGTTCCTCCTATTCAGGTGGTTCGGAGGTTGCCTCTGGTGTTGCGGTTTCATCATAATCTTCTGGGTTTTCTGGCGGTGGAGGAGGATGTACTTCGATGGTCGGTTTTGGTGGTGTCTTTTCTGTATCTGATTCTGGTGGCTCATATGGGGTAGAGAGAGGTATCTGTTTCTCATATGGAGTAGGGAGAGGTGGTAGAAAGACATTCGCATAGACTTCTGGTTCTGGCAACGATTCTGTTGGAGTTCATGGTTGTATTGTTTTGTTCGTCCAATATATCTGTCACGTTACAGAAATCTTATGCTGTGAGGGGATGTATATCCGGTATAATTTGTTGGAGGAAGTATATCCGACAAGGTATCCTTCGATTGCCCAAGGTTGTAGCTTAGTTCCAGGTTTGCGTGTCTCCTCTGGTATATGGACAAAGCATTTAGTCCCGTAGGGGCGAAGGTGGTTTATCAACGGCTTCTTGTTGTAGAGAGATTCATAGGACATTGAGTTTTCTATGGATCGGTTAGGGAGTCTGTTCCTTAGGTATATGGCGGTTGTGATTGCTTCAGCCCATAGTCATAGTGGTAACCCTGTAAGCATAGAACGTGTTGATGTGATTATCGTCCTATTGTACCGTTCGGCAACACCATTAGATTCGTGAGAATAAGGAGAGGTTTTGTCATGCATAATTCCATGCTTTTGTAACAATGTTAGCATTCCATTATTGACATATTCTCCTCCGTTACCGGTTCGGAATCGTTTAATAACAGCATTGTCCTGGGTTTGTCTTTCTTTGATGAACTGTGTAAACACTTTTACGGTATCGGATTTAACTTTGATGGGGAAAACCCAAGTGTATCGTGTACAGTCGTCGATAAATGTGACATAGTACCAGGAGTTGCCAAAGGATGGGGACGAAAACTTTCCACTTAGATCTGAATGGATTAGATCATAGGGGCTTTCACATCGGCTTTGTATTGATTCAGGTTTGTGCTTTGTTGACTTTGAGGTGATGCAAGTTTCACAATGCCAGTCTTTAGGAACTTGGGGGATTGACGGGTCATCGCCGTAGTGGTTGCTTTGGAGGTAAGGAGGTGAAGGGTGTCCAAGTGCTTCATGCCATTGTTGGTCAGTCATCTTGTTCGCTACTTCTTTTTCTTCTTGCACAACATAATCTTGACTGTCTAACTTTCCCCAGATTACTTCGCCTTTATTTTTCCTTAAAATGAACATGTCCTTCCCTTTACTACTCAAAGAAAAACCCTTTCCCATCGAAACCACAGCGCGCCTTGACATCAAGTTGCATTTACCCAACTTGGGAACCCGGAGAACTCGTTGCAGGACTATCGGAACTACATGACCTTTTGAGGTTTTGGCAATGAGTCTAACCATTCCTGAACCAAATGACTCTATTATAGAATCATCTCCCAACTTAACGGTACCAGTACTAGGTACATAGTTTATAAGAAGGTCTAGGTTGTTTGTAATGTGTGAGCTTGCACCGGTATCGATTACCCAGTTGAGCGGGTGAGGGTTTCTTTGTGTAGAGAGGAGGGAGGAGAATGTACTGACCGGTTCAGATATCTCTTCCTTTCCGATCTTGGCTGAACTAACAGCTTTCTTTTCCTTCTTCTTTTGGTTGTCGGCCTTGAGTTTGTTCCACTCATTCTGGGTATGTCCCTCGGACCATGCAGTTGGGTAGTGCTTTTTGCAGTAGGTACATTCCTTGGTATTGGCCGGCATCTTTCGAACTATTTCCCTTTCCTTTCCTTTTCCTTTGACATCAGCGCTTTGATACGCGTTGTCTGTTTCGGAATTACGCGAAGGTCTCAAGTCCAACAGTTTGTTATAGAAAAGATCGTAGGTAAGGTCCTCCTTGGTCTGGAGGTTGTCAACGATGTTACTCATTGACTCGGGGAGGGAATGGAGAAGAACAGCAGCTTTTGCTTCAGGTGACTCAAAAACTGTTTTGAAAACAAACGGCAAGGTGTATTGGTCATCAGCGGAGGAGGAAGAGCAACGATGTTGCATTCAATTCCAAAGGGTATCGTATGCGTTGATGTGATCGGCTATTGGTGTGGCCGCATCGTATTTGGCGTCAAGGACCGCATTGAGTTGCTCAAAGAAGGAGGAGGTATTTTCTCTAGCAAATTTGTCTTGAAAGGCTTTCCATATGGCTGCTGGTGTTTTGTGGGTTGCCAGGAAGATTAGCCATTGGGAGTCTATCGTTTCAAGGAAGTAAGTCGAGGCCCATTGGTATCGATCTCTAAACTCATCTATCTTCTCGCTATTGTTTTCGCCTTCTTCGTCTTCGTACGGTTCCGGTATTATCTCCCTTTCGGTTACTATGTCCCAGCAGTTGTAAAGTCCAAGCACATATTCCGAGATATCACGCCACGATCTGTAGTTGTCGGGCCTGGTGAGCTTTGGGATAGAGCTCAGTTTGTAGGACAGTGCCCAAGAATGCTTGGAATTGTTGGTGATGTTTCTGGCAGCTGGGGTGGGAGCTGCTGGGAGTGGTCCAACAGCTGGTGATGCTGGAAGTGGTGCAGCATGGGCTGGTGGTAAAGGTACTCCAGGGGTTGCTGGGGGAGGTAACGGAGGTTGGAGAGGTACTGCGGCAGCATTTGAGTAAGTTTCGCTCATGTCGCTTAAGTATCGGTACTTGTATTAAAAATTAAACAACAAGCCTAGCCAATCGGGCACCTTAGTGTGCTATAGGAAGCGATAAGGTGTATGATTGAGTGGTTAGGGTTGTGGGGGGTAAAAGCTCTCATATTATGCGAGATTTTTGCGACCGTAGTTTGGAAGTGATAAAACCGTTCGGATGGAGGAAGCGATAATGTCGTTGGTAAGAGGTAGAGTAGTAGAATGCCTGTTGTCTTAAGGTGTGTAAGTGTATGTCGTTTGACTATGAATGCGCCAGGCTCATAACCTATTGAATTTGTATGTAGTGGCACAATCTTAATAGCTTGAGTACGAGAATACGATACAGTATTAAAGGTATACTGTAGGCACACTTAGGCGAGAAGGATGGTAGTAAGAAGGCAGATTGGTAGTAGTTCTTGTCCTTAATTCTTTCTAACACTCGGAGCAGTAACCAGCTATATATACAGGTGCGCATACTTAAGCGAAGAAAAGAAATAAGCAGGAAAATCTTGTAAAAACATAAGTGCGAACAAGTTTGACCTCGAAAAACGGCCCAGTAAATCCCCAAACAAATATATATAACTAGTAATGCTGTGAGAGATTTTAAACGGAAAACTAACATACCATGCACCTTCCGAAAAGGTCGCAGTAAATAAGAGAGAATAACCGAGACATCCAGCACATGCAATAAGAAAATATATATCCAATTATCCCATCGTTATCATGAAATATAAGCGAAATACCCAATGTATATACTCTTGCTGTAGTAATGTTCGTGATCTATAGGTAAACCAAAAAAAATAACTAAGGAGAGAAATACAAGTTATTTAAAAGAAATATACTTATGAAACCAATGATAAAAGATTTCAACAACAAGAAATGATTAAAACAACACCCTTTTATGCAAACTACGGTCTCGACCCAGAATATCAGGCCATAGGTCATACGACCAAAAGACTAATAATAGACAAAGAAGATATGAGCCAATTACATGTCACCCTTCAAGCGGAAATGACAACAGCACAATTACGACAAAAAGAAAACTACGATCAATACCGAAAACCCGATCCATACCTACAACAAGGTAATAAGGTATGGCTACTACCAAGAAATATACGAACAACGAGACCATCCAAGAAACTGGACTACAAGAAAATGAGACCATACGAGATATTGGAAAGGATAGAGAAACGAGCATATAAACTCGACCTTTCCCCATCTATGAAGATACACAATACATTCCACATCTCACTTTTGGAACTCAATCAGAATAACAAGCTTCCCTCACAAATGATTACACCTCCTCCGCCTATTGAACTAGACGGACAACTCGAATACGAACTCGACGAAATAATCGACTACCACTTGCACTATGGTAATGTTAGGTATCCTACCTATCTGCCGATGTCAATATGTATCCTGCGACAGGCAACAGCTGTCTGTTAGTCTTTTTGTAATAATGCTATACTTCTCTTCCTTAGTGCGCCGTTACTTCATTCCTTCTTCTTACCAAGACCTCGATTATTATTCTTAGACCATTGGCTACGTTCCTTCTTTGAACGCTAATAATCAAGTTGTATCGTGGTAGCACTTCATGAAGTGGCAGAATAGAATCTATTCTTAATAGTATAGGTAAGAAAGTGTAATAGGTGGTTGCGTGAAGAACTAACTACCAGGCTTTACCGGCCTCCTTGTATAGTCCTTCACTCAACCCGCTTATAAATCAAAACAACTATGAGTCATAACCGTGACTCATGAAAAACATCATATGACCGCATCGTTGGTCATGTGCATAAACCACCTGACCTTTTAATAGGTAATGTGCGTGAAAGTAAATCAAATAAACTCTCATAACGAATATCTCCGTCATAGTGAAACGTCTCCTTCCACAAACATCCCCTTCCACTACCTGCCACAAACATCTCCTTCCACTATCTGCCACACAACTGTGACAGGTAACCTTCAGCACCGCGCTAAGTGGACCGGTTATTCCCCTGAACATGATCAAGAGTGGTATCCTGCCACCAACTTCACATACACTCAAGATGCCCTCATAATCTTCTACCAATGCTATCCGCAGAAGCCGTCAACTGAGCATCGAGGATGCTCCCGAAGACTTTAAACTTGTGGGTAGCCCTACGGGTCCTTTACACAACACAGCCAAATGGGCTGCAGCGGAAGAAGAAACCCGTGTCAAGAAGGAGGAAGAGGAGAGGACCATTGAGGCCGAGTGGGCCAAGGTAGTCAATGACAATGAAAGAAACCATGCCGCCTACCACTGGACGGCATGTACTGATGACTAGTGCCCAGTGCACCTAGACGGAAAACAACGAAGCAATTTCTTCCCACGCAAAAGGTCCGCAACAAAGCAGTCGCCACCAACCACCCCAATCTAAGCCGAGTGGGCAACACAACCACAACCTCCGCCCACCGACTCCTCACACCACAAAATCTCCTAGCAGAACTACATGCGCAGATACTGCCCCTATCACAGAAGACAGCAATGGGAAGCCAAGCAGGCAACCCAAAAGGTTCTGAGGATGGAACCTAGGGAGGAGGCGGATACAAAAACCTTTGTTTCCAAGGAGGAACTATGGCGAACAAGCGAGCAGCTACGGCGAGAGAATGACTGGCGCGAGCAAGAAACAAAGCGGTGAAAGGATACAATTGTGCACCTGGAAAACCAGGAAAGGAGATACCAGCAAATGATCGATGGAGCAAGAAAGGGGGTGGAAATAGTTAGGGCCTCCTCCAATGATAAGATAGCGCAATTGGACGAAGCGCTACGAAAAGAACAGCTCAAGCAAAGAGCTATCATCGGCGAAGTGCCCGGACTAGGTCACGAGGTAACCGACCATGCCAAACTCTTTCGGAGATTCACAGAACCCCTCCACGATGAGAGATTCTAAGCTCAAAGGGACTCGAGCTTAGGGAGGAAGGAGCTAATGTCACGAATATGACTTAGCGAGGAAAAGGTTTTCACATGACTCATAGTTATGAGTCATAGGTATGTTATGTTTCACACATGACCTCATTCAAGGTCATGGGTTTCGCACATGTGACCACTTTGGTCATATGACTTGGTTATGATAATATGTTATGTTTCGCACATGACCTCATTTAGAGGTCATGGGTTTTGCACATGCAACCACTTTGGTCCTATGATTAGTTTATGATGTTTTGGTATGACTCACAGGTGTGAGTCATATGTAGTGCATGACACGAGGAGTGAGTCACAAGGGGGTGAAGGGCAGCTATATAAGGAGGCCAGTAGGACCGAGTAGATAGGTACGAATACTGGAAGCATTTCCTGGAGACGGCCAACCCCCAATCCCTCTGGACAGCGAAAAAGTTCGCGTTCGGGAAACCACCAGACAGATTCCCCCAAATCCCGGGGGCTGAGACCCCCAATCAAATCAACGATGCCCTCCACGGACATTTTTTCCCGGAGAAGGGCTCCTCCCCCCCCCCGCGCATCCTGCGAGAGTTCAAAGATGTTCCGGTGTTGTCATCGAACGAGGTATCGGAAGCACTTCGAAAGTCCTCCTCGTCCTCTGCCCCTGGACCGGACCAAATTCCTTACTCGGTCTGGAAAAAGCTCCACTCGGTAAACCCGACAATCCTCACTTCACTCCTAGGCCCGTTGGTCAGGTTCGGTTACCACCCCCACTCCCTAAAGAAAGCCAATGGCATAGTCCTAGACAAGCCTGGCAAGCCCTCATAAGACACCCCCTCATCCTTCCGAATCATTGTCCTCCTAGAAACTGTCTCCAAGATCCTAGAAAGGGTAATGGCAAACCGACTCTCGGCCCTGGCTCGTTTCCTCGGCCTCCTCTCCCCCAACCAGACTGGATCCCTGCCTGGTCTGAGTACGTTTGACGCGGCGGCCACCCTCTCCCACGAGGTCCAGCTGTT
>JACCEG010000510.1:0-58239 GCA_014065205.1 Tuber brumale
GACTCATAACTACGAGTCATGTGAAAACCTTTCCTTGCTAAGCCACATTCGTGACAGCTGCTTGAAAAGCGGCTTCTTGAGCTTGCCCTTCAGTATAGAGGATCCAATAGTTTCCTCCACCATCCTCGCTGGTTCACAACCCATTTAGGCATGGATATAACTGTACTGAGTTATACTATCTATTGAATACTTCTGATTTGAGGTCATCCCCTTCACCAGTAAACTTAATAGGTGAAGATACTTTGATGCTGAGTTTAGCCGTAACGACTGGGTTAGGCCTGGGAGTTGGTAGTCTTGAAACCTCTAGTCCTGGTGCTTCTGGTCCCGCTGGACCTCCTTCGGAAGCCATATCGTCTGATCCTTTGTCGCTATCAGAGCTATCAGGATCGTTGCTCAGTGGTGCTGGAGGTACCTGTGTACCTGTAAGATTTCTTCGATATTCTGGGTACCCTCTGGGGGTAGTGGTGGGCGGTTCCAGTGGTTGTTGTGATGATTCTCCTGCTGATTGTTCAGCAGCGTCTCTGGCTAACTACTAAGCAGCTGCATCGCTTGTCGCTTGCTCTTTTGCTGGAGTCTTTGTGAACCGTCCTCTAGAATCCCTAGTGCGCTGCTGAGAACCTTTCTCAGGGGCCTTGCCCTTGCCTGGTCCTGTAATGCCTTCTATCTTGATAACTTGCTGAAGTTAAAAAAATGTAACTGCTTCTTGGAAGATACGGTAATCGTAGGGTTAACGGGCCTTATTCTGTACCAAGGTGGTAACTAGCAAATAAAGGTCTAGAGGGTTTAGCAAAGGTTGCTGAATAGACTTCTTACTATATCGCAACTACTGAAGTCTCCAAGATGTTTGGTAGGTCTCAACTAAAGATTCTTGAAGCAAACTGAAGAGAGTAACTGTTCAACCAAGTATATTGAAATACTCTATCTGCCGAAGTCTGCTTCTTCTAACGT
The DNA here is from genome assembly GCA_014065205.1 of Tuber brumale. Taxonomy (NCBI): domain Eukaryota; kingdom Fungi; phylum Ascomycota; class Pezizomycetes; order Pezizales; family Tuberaceae; genus Tuber; species Tuber brumale. The sequence continues at coordinate 949 of JACCEG010000510.1, forward strand.
GAAGAATAGCAGTTCTTAAATACACTTCTTAGGCTACCAAGAGCCTTGTTCTCATAACATATAAGACTCCAAAATGGTAGCCTTGAAACAAAACATATAGAGTATCAAACCGATACTTAAAACTAAACATAAAATATATACAGTATCAAACTGATACTCGAAACCAAACATAAAACATATTGAGTATCAAACCCTATATTCTCAAGTTGGAGGCACACCTCATTTCTTGAAACAAATTCAAAACACAATCAGTATCAACTAATACCTAAAAATCCTAAACCAGTAACCTGTACTGGTTACATCAGGTAAATCTGCATTGCTATGTCCTAACTTCTTCGGTATAGTACCTTGCTTGCACATGGGTAGCAGGCAACCACCAGGTAACGCGAGGAACTTCGTACTGTTGGCTCCCGGGCCATATGGGCAGGTTAACTATCCTCTCTTGCGATCAAGACTCTCCCTATATTGATTCTTGTGTTCGAGCTTGCAAGTCCCTCGTGGGGTCCCATCTCTTAGAGCCTACTTGTGTTGATCCTCAATGGAGAGACTTGCGTCACACAGCTTTGATCATTTTTGAGCTTCGACTCCTGTAGTTGGACACGGACTACGCGCTCTCCAACGTGGTTGGTACCCAATACACCACAGCGAAAGGGGGTTCCCATTTCGATTCCGGCTCTATCGGGACACTGAATACCCCAATGCCGTCGCCGATGGTGCCAATCAACTGACCCAGGTCAGTTCTTCGTGGTCTACCAGTTCACAGATTTTATTGACTTGTGCTGGGATCTGGACAGTCGTGACTTTGCGAGCTAATTAAGGCTTTACATTAACCGATTTTGCTCGTCAAGTTCCCAATTTTATCGGTCTTGAGCTGACCATTGCCGCCGATATATGGGCGTCTCTCCCACACGTTTGGTAGGTGTGGTTTTTCTTTCCACAATGTGTACAATCTCCGTCGCCCCTTCCAGTATCTATCATACTCTGTGTGATACCAGTATGAGCCTCCACGAAGTTTGTGTGGGTGGTCTTAGTCGCACCTCACAACCGGTTTCTTGGCTTCTCCGGCTCATTGTCCCTTTTCCACTTTCATGTTGGGGCTCCACCTCCCTTGCCATAAGGTTTAGCATCCCTTTGTCGCTTCGGTTTAGAGTCCCATCAGTCTTCTCTTTTGACCTCTTGGACTACTTTAGGCTTGGACAGTTTGTCTCTCGCAATTCTTTCTCTAGCGAGAAGTCCTTCTTCTGACCATCCACATAGCCTGAGTGCCTCTTCCCATTCTTGATCTATGGTATAGTGCAAGGCCGATAACTTGCAGATAATTTGTTTTGGCAGTTTGTGTTCTACTTCCTGCCTCCAGGACTCCCCAGTCATGTGTGCACAAATGTTATGATTGTGCATGACCATCAGGTATCGTTCAACGCTGCTCTTATACTGGACTAACTTCATGGCTCGAAGCGCTAGTCTTTCTTCCTCCACTGGGGTAAACCGCTTAATCACATCATGTGCAAAGCAAGTGCACGTAGCCAACTCTGGCTGCTGCATTTCCCCTTGAAGTCCGTCCCTAGCCTTCCAGTACCAAATAGTATCAGGAAGGATTATGTCTCCTCTTGTACGGCTGAGCGCATATATGACTTGTTCCCTTGCGTCGTCCCAGATCCGCGGGTTTCTTTCGAAATAGTCCCTGCATTGTAAAATCCACACAAATATGTCTTGTGCGGGTTTATCCTCAAAGAATGGTAGTGGCTCTGGCGGTAGCTTAATATTCAGCACCATCGCATTAGCAAGTGTCTCTGCCATACCAGACTGGGCTGGTGTTTGTCCTCACCTGCCACGGCTAGGACTTCCTCTCCTTCTTCCTCTTTCTTCGTCGTGATCACTGTTGTCACTAGGATCTCCCGGGTCACCTCTCTGGGCACCTGAGGGGGATGCATCCACGGCTTCCTTGCCTTTCCCCTTATCCCTGCATGTAGGCAGAGTGTAGAGTTCTTCGTCATCCATTTCCTGGACAGCAGGTAAGGGTGCGGGACTGTTAGGTGGTCACCAAACTCAAGTATATCCCTGAGGGATGTAGGCCAAAATCTTTGTTCGGAGAATCTGGCGAGGAAGGCTCATCTTGATAAGGTAAAGGTAAAATAAAGATTTGTGAGGTAAACAATTTTATATTGATAAGATCTCTTCTCAGTTGCTTGATCATTCCTGTAAAGCTCGAGAGGCACTTCGATATTTATATCCCACGTCTGAGTATTCACGGACTACTTCTAACTACTATGTCTCTGAAGTACCACTCTGGTTTTAATACACAAACATCCGGAATTTTATAAGTGCGAACACCGTTTGACCCTGAAACTTATCAAACCCTTTTCGTGAACTCGGAATAATATTCTTCCGTCAAGATGACTGCGTTATTTGTTATACAAAACAGCGGCCTTCAACTTTGATGTCCGCATAGACTATTATATGACTTTAGCCTTGTTGACTATTGTTCCAGTAGTCTGTTCAGTCATGAAGTGATCAGGTTCATGCCAGACCACCTAGTGCCAATCGCAAGTCCAAGCCCAACGTGTCAACGTCTTAAGGGGCTCCAACTTATTTAAGTTTTCCTTTCTGAGCCTGCTTCTCTTTGGTCCGCCGGCCTCTGTAGAGGAGTCCTATTACTAGGACCAACCAACCTACAGCTAATCTCAGAAGGGTGTGGGTGGATTTGGTATACCCCTAATAGCTTCCACTACTGGGATATCCTCCTAGAGTATTTTGCCGAAAACGACCCATCACCTACGGCTCCTAGTTTATGAAGTCTAACTTTGAAGCCTGCTAGCTCAATGCGCCTCCAACGGATCTCCTCCGTTCCACTTCCCAGATATTGCCAAAGGTCCCCTCTCATATATCCTGCGAGCAGCATGCAGCTGGATGGACGGCGGCGATGTATATGGTGTTCTGAAGTGGGCTTCGTTGATGTGACGTTTTAGTTATGGGATGCAACTCTCAAAATCTGGCTAATAATATGGGGGCCCCATAAGGGGGCCAGAGGGGGGTGTTTGCTTCGGTAAATTGAGGGTCTGTGCGCAGTTACGCTACCGTTGGTCTGTGCACATGTCTCGGATATCCATATGCCTAACAGGGACCTGCAGCTTCAGGACTTAGTGCGTTTGCCAACATCCTGTTTAGTGACGCTGTTAATACCTTCAGGGTATTGTTCATCTCGTTATTCTGCTGCTGTTGCTGGTCTTATAATCAGCGAATCTCCGCTTGGCAAGTAGTCTGATCTAAGCGCATTTGTCTGAGGGTATGGTTGACTTCTCTTTCCCGTGTGATGCTTTGATTTCGGAATTCGAGGAATTCCGCCCTTAGGTTGATAACCATCTGTTACAACGTTTGATCTTGGGCTAATGCCACCTGGGTTTCTTGCCTGAGTATTCCCTTTAACCTCGTGGCTAGCTCTTTATGTTCCTGTTGACACCTTTCTTGAGCGTCCATCTTTTTTGCCACTTCCCGTATCATCTCCTCTTGGATCCCCTTAACTTCGTTTTCCATGCCTACCAGCTGCATCAATCAGATTGCGATATCATTATTGCGGACATCTTGTCCGTCAGCGATTTGCTGTTGAACCTCAAGTAGTTTTAAGGTATTATCTTGGGTGGCTGGGTTCAAATGTTTGAAGGCGATATTGGCTTGGTCAAGCGAGGTATCTATATCCTACCTTATCTGACCTAGCGTCACCCCTAGGTGAGCGGCTAGCTTGGCTATATTGGCAACGTGGTCTCCACCTGGCTTTGGTGTAGAGGCCCTTGATATCCAATGTGTGCTTGTGATACTAGAGGATTGGTGAGAGGGTAAATTTGCTCTCCGGAATGTGGATTCATGAGGTGTTGATGGGAAGGGACTTTATATTGCTGAATCATCGGTTTTATCCGTCATATCTGGGCGAGTGTCCACAGGTTCTCCCGCCATTATCCTCTTTCTCGGGTCTTGAGGTATCTCAGCTATTCTGATACTTTCCAGGTAGGCTAATTGCTCTAATAGTCCAGGATGTGTGATTTCTGATACTTCATACCAGAGTTCTGGATATCCTTTAAAGGGTTTAAGGAATCGTAAATAGAGTATCCAACATCTGAGGTACTCTAGAGGTGTAGGTATAAAGGGGTTCAGTTGATCTGATTCGGGACTCAGAACCTGGAACTCCTTTTTCTCGGGGTTCAAAAATATACTTGTAGTACATATAAGGACTTTTCAGGCCCAGGCCGAGGGGATGTCTGGCCCTTGATAGCTGTGCCTGATTTTTTGTTATTGGAGTACTGGTTACTCCACTCAATGAAGTTTCCTGACTTTGTGGAACTCCACTCGAAATCTGGACCGTACCAAGTATGATATATGCAATTGAATTAATCCCTCATTGGGATCCCGAAAGGTATTATGAACCACGAGGGTTCTGTGATAAATCTTCTTCGATTTCGAATAACTAGCTGTCGAAGACTTCTTCGAATATCTGAATAGAGATCGCACAGTGCAGTGTTTTGAAAATGTAATGGAAGTCTGAAGTGAGGGAGGAGTTTGAAGTGAACTTGTAGTTCATATACTGAGCCTTAGTAATACCAGAACTATCATTAGACTGTTAGGCGGACGCCAAACTCAAGTATATAACTGAGGGATGTAAGCTAAAATCTTCGACTGGAGAATCTGTCAAGGAAGGCTCGTCTCGATAAAATAAGTTAAGGTGGAGATTTAAATCGTAACACAATATTATAAACATAAGATCTCTTCTCCGTTGCATGATGATGTCTGTAAAGCTTGGGAGGCACTTCAATATTTATATCCTGCGTCTGAGTGTTCGTGGACTACTTCTAACTACTATGCCTCCGAAGTACTACCCTGGTTTTAATACGCAAACGTCCAGAATCTTATAAGTGCGAACACCGTTTGACCCTCAAACTTTTCACACCCTTTCGCGGACTCAGAATAGTATTTCTCCATTGAGATGACTGCGCTATTTTTTATACCCACCAGTGGCCTCCCACTTAGATGTCCGCAAAGACTATTACATGATTTTTAGTCTTGTTGACTATCGTCCCAGTAGTCTCTTCGGTTATGAAGTGATCAGGTTCATACCAGACCACCTAGTGCCAATTGCAAGTCCACGCCCCACATGTCAATGTCTTAAGGGGCTCCCACTTATCCAGGTCTTCCATTCTGAGCATGCTTCCCCTTGGTCTGCCAGCCTCCATAGAGAGGTCCTATTACTAGGACCAACCAACCTACAGCTGATCTGAGAAGGGTATGGGTAGATTTGGTATACCCCTAATAGCTTCCACTACTGGGAGACCCTCTTAGAGTAATTCGCCGAAAGACATCCTGTCACATTCGGCCCATAGTTTAGGAAGCCTAACCATGAAGGCTACTATCTCCATACACCTCCCACGGATTTCCTCCGTTCTACTTCCCAGATGTCGCTAAAGGTCCCCTCTTATATATTCTGTGAACAGCATGCGGTCAGATGGATGGCGGCGATGTCTATGATGTTATGAAGTGGGCTTCATTGATGTGATGTTTTAGTTATGGGACGCAACTCTTAAAATCTCGCTAATGACATATGGGCCCCATAAGGGGGCTGGAGGGGGGTGTTGGCTCCGGTAAATCGAGGGTCTGTGCGCAGTTACCCTACCCTGGGTCTGTGCACATATCTTCGATTTCTATATGCCTAACACTAATCCAGTCATTCCAGCTAAATTCAGTATCAAGGTATCTTCATCTAGTAAGTTTACAGGTGAAGAAGACGATCTCAAACCAGAAGCATTTGATAGATGGTATAATACAGTAGCATTATATCTATGCCAAAATGGACTACAGACTAGCAAGGCTGGAGGAGGAAACTATTGGATCCTCTATACTAAAGGGCGAGCACAAGAATCAGCTTTCCAAGCAGCTGGGCATTTCAGTGAAGACATGACCAGAGAAGACCTTGTTGGATTCCTATGAGAAAGATTCCAATTTTCACAACAGAAAAGTGATACCTATCACCAGTTCCATGAAATAACGCAAGTGTATAATGGCAAGATACAGAGAATATCAACCATCGCAGCTGATGAATTGATGTTTCGATCACGCCTACCTGCAAACACTATAAGCGATTGTTCCTTTATTCAACAGTTCTTTAAGAGCATGCACCCTAGACTACTACAAGAAGCTAAATTACAGTATGCAGAAACAGACACCGTTATGGAAGTTATACAAAATGTGGAGAGCATAGATGCTATCCTAAAAAGAACTGGTACTTATGGGAAGGAAAGGTTCAAAAAACTAGCAAAAGAATTCACTTCCAAACAAGAAGGATGGAAGGACAATTGGAAGATGAACAACAAGCCCCATGCTAAACCTAAGGAACGAAAGGAAAAAGGTCTTTACTATACCTGTAGAGGTAAAGGACATCTATCTAGAGACTGTCCCAGTAAAGGTGACAAGGCCAAAGGCAAGGGAAAGGCTAAGGTGAAGAAAGAAGTCACTTCCAACAGAGTGGAACAGGAACAACTAGCGGAAGAAGTGTTTATCAATGGTATGGAAGTAGAGGAAGAAGAGAAGGACATCCTCACAATAGCTGCTAGACCAACAAATATCAAACCTCATGACACTCTCAAAGGAATGATACACATCAATAGCAAAGAAGCCAGAGTCCTGTTTGATACCGGATTAATAGGAGCAAACTTGATTAGTGCCACCTTTGTGACTATGCATGGAGTTCTTTGCCAAGAATTGAAGACACCAATTAGGATACACCTAACTATAAAAGGATCGCAGTCTGAAGGTCATAAATAATATTCAGTCAACTTATCAGCAGGAAAGCTGAGTGCACTATGAACCATGATGTTGGTCAGTAACCTATCAAAATACGATGCACTAATAGGAATGCCCTTTCTGGAACAACACCAAGCTTATATTGAATGTGGCAAATTAGCTATCCTGTTTCCCAAACAGAATATGCGAATTGTTTGCATACCCACTTGTGGCATGATCCGAGCAGCAGTGATTAGCACTGAAGATGTTATGGACCAATACTTGGAAGTATTTTCTAAAGAAATAACGGAAGATTTTCTATTTTTGAAGAAGGTCAATCACAAGATGGATCTACAACCATGAAAAGAGCAGCGCTCATTACCAACCTACTCAATACCAGAACAATGGGTGATAGGTATGAGCATATGGCTAAGAGAAAAGGAGAAAGCCTAAATCATTGAAAGACAAGTAGTTTCATCGGTAGCACCCATGTTTGTACAAGAGAAAAGGGACAAGAAATGAATGAGGCCATTGGTAGACCTTGCAGCGAGGAATAAGATTACAATTAAAGATGTTGCGATCATTCCAAATCAAACAATGATCCTGAATGCCCTATCAAGGGCAAGATTTTCTAGCAAAATTGATCTTAGTGATGCCTATTTTCAAGCAAGAGTGGAACTACAGGATATGAGCAAGAATGCATTCAAAACACCATTTAGATGTTTTGTCAGCAAAGTGATGCTACAAGGAGATATGAATGCTTGAGGGACCTTCCAGCACATAATGTCTGATTTATTCTCTGACTACTTAGGATGCTTCATGTGGGTGTATATTGATGATATTCTTATCTTTTCCAATACAGAGTCTGAACATTTGAAACACATATCTCTGATTTGCGACAAGCTAAAGGAGGCCCAATTCTATGCAAGCAGGAAGAAATCAGAATTCTGCACCACCAATATAGAAGGATTAGGCCATGTTATCAATGATGAAGAACTCTCCTCAGTACTGGAAAAGATAGTGAAGATCGAAGAATGGACAATGCCACAGACCAAGAAACAGTTACAGGAATTTCTAGAAACGTTCAACTACATCAGTCAGTTTTTGCCACACATTATAACTATTCCATCACCCTTAATGGAACTTATCAAAATAGCAGAATTTGTAAGAACCGCTACCCATGACCAAGCTATAGAAAATATTAAGCGAAGTGTTTCAAAATATGAGGTTATGAAACCACTACAATATGATTCGTCACTTCCAATATAGCTAGTAACTGATGCATCCAACATGGGGGTAGGAGCATGGGTAGGACAAGGAGAAACCCCTGCAAATACCAGACAAGCTTCACTTCATAGTAGGAAATTCTGTAATGCCCCAATGAATTATGGCACAACCGACAAGGAAGCACTAGTGATAGTGGATGCACTGACGGCATTCCATCACATACTTGTAGGAAGCAAGTTTACTATCTTTACAGATTATCTACCTCAGATGTATCTTAAAACAAGCAGAACACCCTCTAAAAAATAACTGCGATGGAGAGGATTCATTGGAAAATACGGCACTGAGATAGTGTGTAGACCAGGAAAATGGAACTATTTAGCAGATGCGTTATCACGTCTTTATGATGAGAATGATAACTACCCACATACTGCAAACAATCCCACACAAGAAGATGATTCACCTGCTTTCTCACCTATTTCATCCTTTCTTTCTTGTGAAGAACCTACTATTGCACGCGAAATGTCTCGATTCGAAGCCCGCACTGTTGAGCACATCAGTTCTCATTCAGAATGCGGAAGCAACTGCAGCCTGGAGGAAGCTCAGCTAGACAGAGATGATTATAGAAGTAGCGAACCCTTCAACAATTGGGGAGACCATCAAAGTTATACCAGTGGTAGGAGTAAGGAGGAACTTGAACATGCATCAATGCATTGGGCATTCTGCAACATATCCTTCTGCCCTGACCACAAGAAATTGAAACCTAAGACTAAGATCTATGCCAGCTCCCCCTGTAGCAGCCTACCGGTTATCGAAACTCCACCTAACACCAACAATGATCACAGTGATAGAGATACCCATTCACCGCACCCGCACCTCAATATCTGAGCCATCAAGGAGCACATCAAAAAGGCATTAGGATGTGGCTCTCCCATTACCAAAAGTTACGATCCTGAGTACCCTGAGCATCCCCAAAACGAGCCCCTCGGTAGAGGACATTTCGCATACCTAAACGAAGTTCCAGTAGTAAAACCTGCTTCCTTGCCTCACTAGAAATGTGAGCTCTACAAAGTTTATAAGACACCTGATGAGGAGGAAGAGGTAATGGCATTAGAAAGGGTGGTGGATGTCAGGGATATCATTCAAGGAGTAGATGATATGAAAAATATTTGGAGGAAACAGATGATCAAAGGATATAGAAGTGACCCTATCTACCAGCTAGCGAAGGATTCCAACCACACCTCACGAAATAGAATATTGCAATATTACAACATATGTAATGGTCTACTCTACACCACTACAAGAGGAGGAGAAGATTTCCTTTACATTTTGAAGGGACATGGAGTGAATGGAGAAACACTAAGAGAACAGATGATAGGGGAAATGTTAGGCGGACGCCAAACTCAAGTATATAACTGAGGGACGTAGGCCCGAAATCTTTAATCGGAGAATCTTTGGAAGAAGGCTCGTCTCGATAAAGTAAGGTAAGGTAAAGATTTAAAGCGTAAACAATATTATATTGATAAGATCTCTTCTCCGTTGCTTGATGATGTCTGTAAAGCTCGGGAGGCACTTCGATATTTATATCCCGCATCTGAGTGTTCGAGGACTACTTCTAACTACTATGCCTCCGAAGTACCACTCTGGTTTTAATACGCAAACGTCCAGAATCTTATAAGTGCGAACACCGTTTGACCCAGAAACTTATCACACCCTTTCGCGGACTCGGAATAGTATCCCTTTGTTGAGATGACTGCGCTATGTGTTATACCAAGCAGCCGCCTCCAACTTAGATGTCCGCATAGACTTTTAAATGACTTTTAGTCTTGTTGACTATCGTCCAGTCGTCTCTTCGGTCATGAAGTGATCAGGTTCATGCCGGGCCACCTAGTGCCAATCGCAAGTCCGAGCCCGACGTGTCAACATATTAAGGGTCTCCGACTTATCTAGGTCTTCCATTCTGAGCATGCTTCCCCTTGGTCCGGCGGCCTCCGTAGAGGGGTCCTATTACTAGGACCAACCAACCTACAGCTGATCTCAGAAGGGTATGGGTGGATTCGGTATACCCCTAATAGCTTCCGCCACTGGGATATCCTCTTGGAGTATTTCACCGAAATCGTCCCGTCACTTTCGGCCCACAGTTAGGAAGCCTAACTTTGAAGCCTACTATCTCAAAGCGCCTCCAACGGAATTCCTCCGTTCCACTTCCCAGATGTCGCCAAAGGTCCCCTCTCATATATCCTGCGAACAGCATGCGGTCGGACGGAGGGCGGCGACGTATATGGTGTTATGAAGTGGGCTTCATTGATGTGACATTTTAGTTATGGGACGCAACTCTCGAAATCTCGCTAATGACGTGCGGGCCCCATAAGGGGGCCGAAGGGGGGTGTTGGCACTCCGGTAAATTGAGGGTCTGTGCGTAGTTACCCTACCGTGGGTCTGTGCACATGTCTCGGATTTCCATATGCCTAACAGGAGATACATAATAAAGGACACCATAGAGCTGATCGAAACCTTTGGTATGCAACGGAATACATCTATTGGCCAGAGATGAGGAAGGACTTCAAAGACTATTGCCAGCAATGTGTCACGAATGTGGCTTAATGAGGAAGGGGTTTTCACGTGACTCATAGCTATGAGTCATAGGTATGTTATATTTCACACATGACCTCATTAGAGGTCATGGGTTTTGCACATAGGACTACTTTGGTCATATGATATGGTTATGATGATATGTTATGTTTCACACATGACCTTATTTAGAGGTCATGGGTTTTGTACATGTCACCACTTGGGTCATATGATTAGTTTATGATGTTTTGATATAACTCAGAGTTGTGAGTTTTATGTAGTATATGACACGAGGAATGAGTCACATGAGTGTGAATGGCAACTATAAGCAGAGGTCATTAGGACCGAGTAGATAGGCTCTTCATGCTTCATTCTAAGTTATTTCCTTATTTATTACTTTATGCTTTTACGAATATAAAACCTTTACGCTCTGTATGAATACCTACCTACAAGACGAGAACTCTACTACACGAGTAGAGTTAGAGAAAGAGTACGACAGGTGATAAGGACCAGAGATACGAGAGTCTCTCCCACCTTATCATAGGCATAAGCTTAAGAACTATCATTAAGAAGAAGAAGAGAGAAGTATTGTCTACCTGTTGCTGAGAACTGATACAGGATAGAGATCGTAATACAATGTGACGTATGTCAACAGAATCAGGAAATGACTACATTATCCACCAACAACACCCTTTCACTCCCCTTTCTCTGCTAGATATTTTCGAGCTATGCTAATGCTTTCATGGGTCCTTTAACTAAGCTGAGAGGACATGATTCAGTATTGGTGGTAGTGGATAGAGCAGTTGGTTTCAGCGGGCTGACACCAATATCAGGGAATGCTACTGCAATTTCGATGCTGGAATTGCTCTGGCACTATATCTTCACCTCTTATGGAATACCTATGTCGATTGTGAGTAATCCTGACCCGTGGTTCACCTCCTGGTTTTGGAAACAAACATTGAAGATGATAGGAGTCAAACATATTATGGCTATGCCTGGCTACCACCAGACCAATGGACAAGCAGAAAGAAAGATCAGAGAACTGAAAATAGCATTAAGGAATGTTGTTAATACACATCAGACCAACTGGCTTACCTCCCTCCCTGAAGTGACAGCTTACTCCAATGCAGGTCACTGTGATACTATTGGAATGTCCCCATACAAAGCTGTTTATGGACGAGAATGCCAACTGCTCAATACCTATAAAGTCAATACTACAACAGTACCCGCATCTGATAATTACTACAATTGACACCAGGAGATCAGAAATGCAGTATACCAAGCATTACTGTTGGCTAGAGCAAGATCAAACAGAGTGGTAGCTAAGAGGAGGAACTCAGATAAACCTGTCGAGATTGGAGAAAGGATTATGGTTTTTGGAGACCAGTTTGCGACAGAATCTAGCAGATCTCAGAAATTACAACCACATTGGCGAGGCCCTTTTACAGTACTCGAATTTGATGGACATACACTGAACTACACTGTTAGCATGGATGCGAGGATGTATGGGAGAAAGAAAGGAGTATTCTACTGTTTGGTAGTCAAACCTTACCACCCTAATGACGATTTTCGGTTCCCAGGATGAGCATTTGCGAAACTAGCACCCATCCTTATCAACGAGGAATGGGAATGGGAAGTTCAATCAGTTCTTGATTACAGGGAACAATAGGGCAAAGGTCAATTCTTGGTTAGTTGGAAAGGATATCCAGCAAGCGAGAATAGTTGGGAACCGGTAGAAGGATTGGAACATGCGATGGATTTAGTTCAAGTATGGTGGACAAACAACATGCCAGGAGATGAGTTTCCTATGTTATGTTCATAGTTTATTCCTATATGTTATTCTCCTACTAAGGATGGATTTGAGAGCTATTCAGATGTACCCCCAGTTGGTAACGGCTTTTGGGATCCTTATTTGAATTCTGATTCTGATAGCGAGGATTGGGAATTTTATTGTTATTGGTTTGAAATAAGGTTTTTATTTTATTTTCGTTGTGTAACCGGTACAGGTTACTGGTTTAGGATTTTCAGGTATTAGATGATGCTGATTGTGTTTTGAATTAGTTTCAGGAAACGAGTTGTGCCTGGAGCCTGCAAGTATATGGTTTGATACTCTATATGTTTTATGTTTGGTTTCGAGTATCGGTTTGATACTCTATGTAACCGGTACTGGTTGCTAGTTTAGGATTTCCAGGTATCAGTTGATACTGTTTGTGTTTTGAATTAGTTTCAGGAAAAAAGGAGTGCCTCTAGCCTGATAGTACAGGGTTTGATACTCTATACGATTTATGTTCAGTTTCGAGTATCAGTTTGATACTCTATATGTTTTGTGTTTAGTTTTGAGTATTGGTTTGATACTCTATATGTTTTGTGTTTGGTTTTGAGTATCAGTTTGATACTCCATATGTTTTATGTTTGGTTTTCAGTATCAGTTTGATACTCTATATGTTTTATATTTGGTTTCGAGTATCTGTTTAATACTCTATATGTTTTATATTTGGTTTTGAGTATTGGTTTGATACTCTATATGTTTTATGTTTGGTTTCAAGGCTACTGATTTGGAGCCTTATATGTTTTGAGAACAAGGCTCCCAATAGCCTAGGAAGTGTATTTAAGAACTGCTACTTTTCATGTTAGAAAGACCAGACTTAGGCAGAAAGAGTTTTCAATATACTTGGTTGAACAGTTACTCTCTTTAGTTCGCTTCAAGAATCTTTAGTTTGAAACCTACCAAACATCTCAGAGACTTCAGTAGTTGCAATACAGTATGAAGTCTATTCAACAACCTTGGCTAAAGCCTCCGGACTTTGATTTGCTAGTCACCACCTTGGTACAGAACAAGGCCCGTTAACCCTATGATTACCGCATCTCCCGAGAGGCGGTTACAACTTTTTTTAACTTCAGCAAGTTATCATGATAGAAGGCATTACAGGACCAAGAAATGGCAGGGACTGAGAAAGGTTCCCCGCAGCATACTAGGGATTCAAAAGGACAGTTGACGAAGACTCCCGCAAAAGCGCAAGTGGCACGTAACACTGCTGCTCAGCAGTTAGCTAGAGACCCCGCTTAATAGTCAGCGCGAGAATCATCACAACAACCTCCAAAACCGCCAACCACCACCCCGGGAGGGTACTCAGAATCTCCGAGAATGCCGACAGGTACACAGGTACCTCCAGCACCACCAAGCAATGATCCAGATAGTTCTGAACGTGACAAAGGATTAGACAGTATCGCTTCCGAAGCAGGACCCTCAGGGTATGGAGCTCCAGCACCAGAGGTCCCAAGACCACCAACCCTCCGGCCTAACCCAGTTGTTACGGCTAAACTTAGTATCAAATAACCTTCACCTAGTAAGTTTACAGGTGAAGGAGAGGACCTCAAACCAGAGGCATTTGATTGCTGGTATAATTCAGTACAGTTATATCTACGGTGGAATGGACTACAGACTAGCGAGGCTAGAGGAGGAAACTATTGGCTCCTCTATTGTGAAAGACGAGCTCCAGAAGCAGCTTTTCAAGCAGCTGAGAATTTCGGTGGAGACATGACCAAAGAAGACCTTGTTGGATAACTACGAGAAATATGATACCTACCGCAAATTCCATGAAATCACATAAGTGTATAATGGCAAGATACAAAGAATATCGACCATAGCAACAAATTTACTGATGTTCCGATCATGCCTGCTTGCCAGCACCATAAGCGATTATGCTTTCATTCAGCAGTTCTTCAAAAGCATTCACCTAAGATTATGACATGAAGCCAAATTACAGTATGCTGAAACAGATACTGTTATGGAAGTTACACAAAACTCAGAAAGTGTAGATGTTATTCTAAAAAGCACTGGCACTTATGGAAAGGAAAGGTTGGAAAAACAGGTAAAAGAATTCACTTCTAAACAAGAAGGATAGCAGGAAAATCAGAAAATGAACAACAAGCCTCACACCAAATCTAAGGAATGAAAGGAAAAGGGTCTTTGCTATACCTGTGGAGGTAAAGGACATCTAGCACAAGACCATCCTAGCAAAGATGATAAGGTTAAAGGCAAGGACAAGGCTAAGGTGAAGAAAGAAGTCACCTCCAACAGAGTGGAGCAGGAGCAACTAGCTGAAGAAGTGTTCATAAATGGGATGGAAGTAGAGGAGGAAGAAGAAGAAGACATTCTCACGATGGGTGCTAGACCCACAAATGTTAAACCTCATGACTCTCTCGAAGGAACGATGCATATCAATGGCAAAGAAGCCAGAGTCCTATTTGATACCAGATTAATAGGAGCAAACCTGGTTAGTGCCACCTTTGTAACTACACACAGAATTCCATTTCAGGAATTGAAGATACCGATCAGAATACACCTATGCATGAAAGGATCACAATGTGAAGGTCATAAAGGATCTTCAGTCAACATATCAGCAGAAAAGCTCAGTGCATCAAGAACTAAGATGCTGGTCTGCAATCTGGTAAAATACGATGCACTAATAGGAATACCTTTTCTGGAATAACACTATGCTCAAATCATGTGTAGCAAGTTAGCAATCCTGTTTCCAAAGCAGAATGTTCGAATTGTTTGCACACCTACTAGTGGCATAATCCAAGCAGCAGTGATTAGCAGTGAGGATATCATGGACCAACACCCGGAAGTATTTCTGGAGGAGATACCGGAAAACCTGCCACACCTAAGGAAGATCAATCATAAGATAGACCTACAACTAGGGAAAGAGCAGCGCTCATTACCTACTTACTCGATACCGGAACGATGGGCAACAGACATGTGCATATGACTAAGAGAAAAGGAGAAAGCCAGAATTATCAAGCGACAAGCAGTTTCATCGGCAGCACCCATGTTTGCTCAGGAAAAGAAGGATAAGAAACGTATGAGATCATTGGTAGACCTCGCAGTAAGGAATGAGATAATGATTAAGGATGTTGAAACCATTCCTAACCAAACAATGTTCCTGAATGCTCTCGAAAGAGCAAGATACCGAAGCAAAATTGATCTTCGTGATGGCTACTTCCAAGCGAGAGTGGAACCAGAGGATGTGAGCAGGAACGCTTGCAAAACACCATTTGGATGTTTCGTTAGTAAAGTAATGCTACAAGGAGATATGCATGCTCCAGGAACATTCATGCGCAAAATATCCGATCTATTCACCGACTATTTAGGATGCTTCATATGGGTGTATATTGACGATATACTCATATTTTCTGATACAGAGTCTGAACATTGGAAACACATATCCCTGATTTGCGACAAGCTAAAAGAAGCTCAATTCTCTACAGGCAGGAAGAAATCAGAATTCTTCACCATCAGTATAGAAGTGTTAGGCCATGTTAGCAATAACGAACAGCTCTCACTAGCAGTGGAAAAGATAGTAAAGATCGAAGAATGGACTACACCACAGACTAAGAAATAGTTACAGGAATTTCTAGGAACGGTCAACTACATCAGTTAGTTTTTGCCACACATTGCAACCATTCCATCACCCCTAGCGGAACTCACCAGTATAGCAGAATTTTTGTGGACCGCTACCTAAGACTAAGCTAAGGATTATGTTAAGCGAGTTGTTTCAAAATATGAGGTTATGAAACCACTACAATATAATTCGTAACTGTAACCGCCTCTCAGGAGATGCGGTAATCGCAGGGTTAATGGGCTTTGTTTTGTACCGAGATGGTAACTAGCGAATCAAAGTCCGGAGGCTTTAGCCAAGGTTGTTGAATAGACTTCTTACTGTATTGCAACTACTGATGTCTCCGAGATGTTTGGTAGATCTCAAACTAAAGATTCTTGAAGCGAACTGAAGAGAGTAACTGTTCAACCAAGTATATTGAAAACTCTGTCTGCCGAAGTCTGCTCCTTCTAACGAGAAGAATAGCAGTTCTTAAATACACTTCCTAGGCTACCGGGAGCCTTATTCTCATAACATAATAGACTCCAATACGGTAGCCTTGAAAACAAACATAAAACATATAGAGTATCAAACCGATACTCAAAACCAAACATAAAACATATAGAGTATCAAACCAATACTCAAAACCAAACATAAAACATATAGAGTATCAAACCATATATTGTCCGGCTAGAGGCACACCTCGTTTCCTCAAACAATTTCAAAACTCAAACAGTATACACTGATACATAAAATTCCTAAACCAGTAACCAGTATCGGTTACAGTAACTTCCAATATAGCTGATACTCGACGCATCCAACACAGGCATAGGAGCATGGGTAGGGCAAGGAAAAACACATGAAAACTCCAGGCCTGCTTCGCTTCATAGCAGGAAATTCTCTAATGCTCAAATGAATTATAGCACGACTGACAAGGAAGCACTAGCGATAGTTGATGCACTGACGGCATTCCACCATATACTTGCGGGAAGCAAGTTTACTATCATCACAGCTCATCTTCCTCTGACATACCTCAAGACAAGCAGAACACCCACCAAAAAACAGCTACGATGGCAAGGGTTCATTGAGAAATACAATACTGAAATAGTGTACAGACCAGGAAAATGGAACTATTTAGCCCATGCATTATCCCGTCTTTATGATGAGAATGAGGATTACCTACACACTGCAAATGATCCCATATCAGAAGACGATTCATCTATTTCATTACTTATTTTATCCGTTCTTGCTTGCGAAGAACCTACTATTGAACACGAAATGTCTCGACCTGAAGCCCTCATAGTTAAGCACATTGGTGTTCATTCAGAATGTGGAAGTGACTGTGGTCTGGAGTAAGTACAGCTAGACGCAAACGATTACAGAAATGGCAAACCCCTAAATGATTGGGGAGATCATTGAAGTTATACCAGTGGTAGAAGTGAGGAGGAACTTGAATATACATCAATGGATTGGGCATTCTGCAACATTCCCTTTTACCCAGATCACAAGGAATTGAAACCTAAGACTAAGATCTATGCTGGCTCCCCCTGCAGCAGCCCGCCAGTTGTGAAAACTCTACCTAACAGCAACGATGATCACCGTAATAGAGATACCCATTCACTACGCCCTTGCCTTGATATCCGAGCCATCAAAGAGCATGTCACGAAAGTATCAGGATGTGGCTCTCCTGCTACCAACAGTTACGATCCTCAGCATTCCCAAAATGAGCTCCTCTATGGAGGATATCTCACATACTTAAACGAAGTTCCAGTAGCGAAACCACTCTCCCTACCTCACTAGAAACGTAAGCTCTACAAGGTTTATGAGACACCTGATGAGGAGGAGGAGGTAGCAGTATTAGAAAGAGTGGTGGATGAAAGGGATATCATTCAAGAAGTGGATGATATGAAAAACATTTGGAGGAAACAGATGATCAAAGGATATAGGAGTGACCCTATCTACCAGCTAGCGAAGGATTCTAACCACACCTCACCAAGCGGAATGATACAATATTACAATATATGTAATGGTCTACTCTACGCCACTACAAGAGGAGGAGAAGATTGCCTTTACATTCCGAAGGGTCATGGAGTGAATGGAGAAATACTAAGAGAACTGATGATAGGGGAGATACATAATAAAGGAGACCATAGCGCAGATCGAAACCTCTGGTATGCAACAGAATACATCTACTGGCTGGAGATGAGAAAGGACTCAAAAGACTATGTCCAGTAATGTGACATATGTCAACTGAATTTGGAAAGGACTACATTACCTACCAGCAACACCCTTTCGCTCCCCTTTCTCTCTGAGATATTTTCGAGCTATGCTATCGATTTCATGAGTCCTTTCACTAAGCTGAGAGGATATGATTCAGTATTAGTAGTAGTCGATAGAATGGTTGGTTTCAGCTGGCTGATACCAAGATCAGTAAATGCTACTGCGATTTCAACAATAGAATTACTCCGTCACCATATCTTCACCCCTCATGGAATTCTTATGTCGATTGTTAGTGATCCTGACCCCCAGTTCACCTCCCAGTTTTGGAAACAAACATTGAAGACAATAGGAGTCAAACATATTATGGCTATGCCTGGCCACCACCAGACCAATGGATAAGCGGAAAGAAATATACAAGAACTGATAACAGCATTAAGGAATGTTCTTACTACATGCCAGTCTGACTGGCTTACTTCCCTCCCTGAAGTGACAGCTTACTCCAATGCAGGGCACTCCAATACTATTGGAATGTCCCCATACAAAGTTGTGTATGCACGAGAATACCAACTGCTCGATACCTATAAAGTCAATCCTACAACAGTACCCGCATCTGATGATTACTACAATCGACACTAGGAGATCTGAAATGCGGCATACCAAGCATTACGGTTGGCTAGAGCAAGATCAAACAGAGTGGCAGCTAAGAGGAGGAACTCGTACAAACCTGTCAAGAATAGGGGAAGGATTATGGTTTTTGGGGACCAGTGTGCGACGGAATCTGGCAGATCATGGAAATTACAGCGACGCTGGCATGACCCTTTTACAGTACTCAAATTTGACAAACCCACCCACAACTATACGATTAGCATAGATGCAAGAATGTACAGGAGAAGGAAAGAAGTATTCCACTATTCAGTAGTCAAACCTTACCACCCTAATGACAATTTCCGATTCCCAGGACGAGGATTTATGAAGCCGACACCCATTCTCATCAACAAATAACAGGAATGGGAAGTTCAATCAGTCATCAATTATAGGAAATGATATGGAAAGGGACAGTTCTTGGTTAGTTGGAAAGTATACCTAGCAAGCGAGAATAGTTGGGAACCGGTGGAAGGATTAGAACATGCGATGGATTTGGTTCAAGTATGGTGGACAGATAACATGCCAGGAGATGAGTTTCCTACGGTATTTTCTGGGTTTATTCCTTTGTATTATTCTCCCTCTAAGGATGGCTTTGAAAGCTATTCTGATGTACCTCTGGTTGATAAAGGATTTTGGGATCCTTATTTGAATTGTGATTATGATAGCGAGGATTGAGGATTTTCTTGTTATATTTTGCAATAAGGGTTTTATTTTGTTTTCGGGGTGTAACCGGTACTGGTTACTGGTTTAGGATTTCCAGGTATCAGTTGATACTGTTTGTGTTTTGAATTAGTTTCAGGAAACGAGGAGAGCCTCTGGCCTGGTAGTATAGAGTTTGATACTCTATATGATTTATGTTTGGTTTCGAGTCTCAGTTTGATACTCTATATGTTTTACGTTTGGTTTCGAGTATTGGTTTGATACTCCATATGTTTTCTGTTTGGTTTCGAGTATCGGTTTGATACTCTGTATGTTTTATGTTTGGTTTCAAGTATTGGTTTGATATTCTACATGTTTTATATTTGGTTTCAAGTATCGGTTTGATACTCTATATGTTTTATGTTTGGTTTTGAGTATCGGTTTGATACTCTATATGTCTTATATTTGGTTTCAAGGCTACTGATTTGGAGCCTTATATGTTTTGAGAACAAAGCTCCCGGTAGCCTAGGAAGTGTATTTAAGAACTGCTACTTTTCATATTGGAAAGAGCAGACTTAGGCAGACAGAGTTTTCAATATACTTGGTTGAACAGTTACTCTCTCCAGTTCGCTTCAAGAATCTTCAGTTTGAGACCTACCTAACATCTCAGTGACTTCAGTAGTTGTGATACAGTATGAAGTCTATTCAACAACCTGGGCTAAAGCCTCTAGGCTTTGATTCGCTAGTCACCACCTTGGTACAGAACAAGGCCCGTTAACCCTACGATTACCGCATCTCCCGAGAGGCAGTTATATTCTATATATTTTATATTTGATTTCGAGTATCGGTTTGATACTCTATGTGTTTTATGTTTACTTTCGAGTATCAGTTTGATACTCTATATGTTTTATGTTTGGTTTCAAGTATTGGTTTGATACTCTATATATTTTATGCTTGAGTTCAAGGCTACTGTTTTGGAGTCTTATATGTTATGTGAACAAGGCTCCCGGTAGCCTAACAAGTGTATTTAAGAACTGCTATTCTTCATATTGGAAGAAGCAGACTTCGGCACACAGAGTTTTCAAAATACTTGCTTGAACAGTTACTCTCTTCAGTTCACTTCAAGATTCTTTAGTTTGAGATCTACCAAACATCTCAGAGACCTCAGTAGTCACGATACAGTAAGAAGTCCATTCAACAACCTTGGCTAAAGCCTCCGCACTTTGATTCACTAGTCACTACCTTGGTACAGAACAAAGCCCCTTAACACTACGATTACTGCATCTCCTGAGAGACGGTTATGCTAGCCACCTGAGGGTGATGCGTCAGTGGCTTCCCTGTCTTTCTCCTTTTCTCTTTGCGCAGGCGGAGCGTAATACTCTTCGTCATCTGCCTCTGCAACTGCTGGTAAGGATGTGGGCCCTGCAGTTTTGGGACTTGGTGTGGCAGCCAGCATCTTATTTATTGATGCTATTAATACCTTCTGGGTATTATTCATCTCGTGATTCTACTGCTGTTGCTGGTCTTGTCACCTGCGATTCTCCACTTGGTGAGTAGTTTGATGTGGATGCATTTGCCCCTGGGTATGGTTGACCTCTCTTTCACGAGTGATGCTTTGATTACGGAATTCTAGAAATTCCGCCCTTGGGTCCGTGACTATTTGTTCCAGTATTTGGTTCGGGTAAATGGCTCCTGGCTTTGTTGCCCGAACATTCCATATAACCTCGTGGTTACATTTTCGTGTTCCTGCTGATGCCTATCCTGAGTGTCTATCTTCTTTGCGACTTCCCATAGCATTTTCTCTTGGATACACTTGAGCTCCTGTTCTCCACCTGCTAGCTGTATCAACAAGATCACGATATCATTGTCATGAACATCTTGTCCTTCAGCGATTTGCTGTTGAACCTTAAGTAGTTTTAAGATATTGTCTTGGGTGACTCCCTTCAAATATTTGAAGGCAATATTGGCTTGGTCAAGCAAGGTGTCTAAGTCTTACCTTATTCAACCCAATGTTATCTCTAGATGAGTAGCTAGCTTGGCTAGGATTGCAGCGTGGTCTCTACTTGGCTTTGGTGTAGAGGCTCTCAATATCTGATGAGTGCTTACGACACTGGAGGAATGGTGAGAAGGTAGAGCTACTCTCCAGAATTGCCGCTCCTGAGGTGTTGGTGGGGAGGGGCTTCATATGGCCAAATCATCAGTTCCCGTAGTCTCTGGTCAGGTGTCCATTGGTTCTTCCACCATTATTCTCTTTCTCAGGTCTTGAAATATCTCAGCCATTGTGATATTTTCCAAATAGGCTAATTGTTCCAATAGCCCTGGATGAGTAATTACTGGTACTTCATACCAGAGTTCTTGATATCCTTCAAATGGTTTAAGGAATCGCATATAAGGTATTCAATGTTCAAGGTACTCTAAAGATGTAGGTATGAAAGGGTTCGGTTGATCTGATTCTGGACTCAGGATCTGAATTTCCTTTTTTCAAAGTTTAAGATGTACTTATAGTACATGTATAGGTTCTTAGGCCCAAGCCGAGGGTTGGGGTAATTCTAAGCTAACTGGGCCTGATTTCTTGACTACGGAGTACTGGGTACTCCAGTCGATAAGGTTTTCCGACTCAGGAGAACTCCACTCAAAGTTCAGACCGTGCCTAGTATGATATATGCAATTGAATTGATCCCTTGTTGGGATCCCGAAAGGTATTGTGAACTACAAGGGTTCTTGCTTATATTCTTCTTCAGTTTGGAACAACTTACTGTCGAATATTTCTTCAAATCTGTGAATATAAATCGTGTAGTGAGGAGCTTCAAATATGTAATCAAAGTGAGCACTGAGGGTGGAGTTTGTAGTGAACTCATAGTTCATATAGTGAGCCTTGGTAACAGGAGAACTATCAATATACTGTTAGGCAGACACCATTCTGTAGTATAGCTGAGAGATGTAGGCCAAAATCTTTTGTTCGGAGAATCTGTTGAGAAAGGCTCATCTCGGTAAAATAAAGTAAAGTAAAGATTTATGAGGTAAACAATTTTATATTGATAAGATCTCTTCTCCGTTGCTTGATGATGTGTCTAAAGCTCATGAGGCACTTTGATATTTATATCCCATGTCTGCATGTTCGCAGACTACTTCTAACTACTATGCCTCCAAGGTACTACTGCGATTTTAGTACGCAAACATCCAGAATCTTATAAGTGTGAATACAGTTTAATCCTGAAACTTATCACACCCTTTCACGGTCACAGAAAAGTATTCCTCCATTGAGATAACTGCGCTATTTGTTATACCAAACAGTGGCCTCCAAATTAGATGTCCGCATAGACTATTATACTACTTTAGTCTTATTGACCATCATTCTAGTAGTCTCTTCAGTCATGAAGTGATCAGGTTCATGCCGGGCCACCTAGTGCCAATTGCAAGTCTGAGCCCAACATGTCAACGTCTTAAGGGTCTCCGGCATGTCTAGGTCTTCCTTTCTGAGCGTACTTCCCCTTGGTCCGCCTTCTCCGTAGAGGGGTCCCATTGCTACGACCAACAAATCTCCAGCTGATCTCAGAAGGGTATGGGTCGATTTGGTATATCCTTAATAGCTCCTGCTACTGGGACATCCATTTGGAGTCTTTCACTGAAAACGTCCCATCATATTTGGCCCATAGTTTAGGAAGCCTAACTTTGTAGCCTACTATCTCAATGCTCCTCCAACAGAACCCTTCCATTCTACTTCCCAGATGTCGCTAGAGGTCTCCTCTCATATGTCCTGCGAACAGCATGCAGTCAGACGGATGGCGGCGACGTAGATGGTATTATGAAGTTGGCTTCATTGGTGTGACATTTTAGTTATGGGATGCAACTCTCGAAATCTCGCTAATCACGTGCGGGCCCCATAAGAGGGCCGGAGAGGGGTGTTGACACTTTCGGAAAACCGAGGGTCTGTGCGCAGTTACCCTACCGTGAGGTCTGTGCACTTCTTGTCTCAGATTTCCATATGCCTAACAATAACTAACTTTTCCATTTTTCTTTTTATATTGGTAATCTTGGTTGATCTTTCACCTTTTTTTACATGATGGGTGTTTCTACCTCTAGATTTAGCTCCATTGACCACAGACTGAACAGTTGAGTTGAATACACTTAAAGACATAGAAATTTTCTCATATCTTATATCTATATATTTATACAGAGTATAAATTTCCTTATTCAGGTCTTGTCTTGGTCTTAGATTATATGGTGGAGCCATGGTAAATGAGGTTGTTGTATTGATAAGCTGTTACAGAGTTGCACTCCAGGGGTATGAAAACTTTTTGGACACAACTTTATAAAACTAGCATTAAAAATGATGAGCAGTGTAAGAGTTTCCTGCTAAAAACAGCCAGATTCACAATGTTCTAACCAGTGACCCAGGCAAGAAATCAATGCAAAATCCCTATCAATGTATAAATTAACTCCCTGGATTTTGCTTTTCAAAGCTTTAAAAGTCTGTATCTTAGCTGGCTGAGGAATTATTGAAAGAGTTATGGTTGGTATACTGGTCTTGACACAATTTCTGATGATTATGTATGGGAAATGGCTTGGCTTGGCACTGTTCTCAACCTCAACTTTACAATATTGCATGCTAAAGTAGCTAGAAATTCTTTGTAGATACTGGAAAAAAATTTGTATTATTCTATGAAGTTTTTAAAGTTTCAACAGATTCAGAATGTATTGAATTGGAAGCCTGAAGTCGCATAGTTTGTTGGAAACCATAGGAAAGCCGAAGCTGCTGCTCAGAATGCCTGTTTACACTTTACCATTCAATTGTTCACCTATTACTGTCAGCTATTCACCATAAACAGGCACACCACTTACCATTTACTGCCCTCCCCCCTTAGTCTTTATTGCTTCTTTATTGGTTCGTTCCTGCTCGCTTTGGATGGTGTATATGCCAGAGACAGGCACGATTGCGGGAGTGGGAGCGGGACTAGGATTTGTAGGAACGCTGCTCGGCAGGAGAAGTCTTTGACGGGCCTGTATTTTTATCAGTTATTTATACTCCTGTGATTTCCTGTTCGTTAGAGAGAAAGTTGAAGCAAAAAACGACAGAGATTGGCACGCAATTGTGTGTGTTCTAGGAAGACAGCGAGGAAGAGTGAAATTTTTTCTCCTATCATACCCCTCTTTGCCATTCCTTGCCGCCCCACCCGGCATGAGTGATATCCGGTGACGGCGAGGTGGTAAACCCAGCTCCGGAAACCTTTGGTGTTTATGATAGTTTGGGTTGTTACATGCGATTCTGCTCACCATTTTTGTCGCCAGCCTCGTACATCGTAGGCGTCAGTAGGGAGTGGCTATGTATAATTCTGAAATCTTTCCTCTTGTAAAAAAAACTCTATAACTGTCACTTAATCTAGTTGTATTAAATTCATCCTGCTACATATGAGGATATAGATAAAAATCTTCCCATACCAATTCAGTCATTAAATTATCATTTGAAGGCGTAGAATTAAATATATTTTATCAAGTAACAAAGCAATCCAATCAATTACTCTACTTAGTAAAGAATATAAAAAGCACCTATTTATCGGCTTCATGTTGGCTATTTCACGGGTAACTTTATATTCCTTATCGCGTATCCGGGGGTCTCAACTTATGCAAATTAGGGAATTTCTTCACTGGTCCTTCATACTAGTACTCCTTGTTGTCCAAACACCCCCCCCCCCTACCCCGAGTATTGTAATGATGAAAATGAGGCTCTGTTGTTTTTCAAAACTCTTGGACGACGTATGATGTGTTCAGGTTTTCCTCTTGTTTTAGTTAGGCCTCCAAAGGGTTTTGAAGTTGGCTAGTTGACTGAGGGTTTTGATGGAACAAGGGACAGAGTGATGGAACAACGGTGTGTTTACTTTCTTCTTCCCTACAATTAGACGGAACGAGGACAACGAACACTTTGAGAAAACGAGTGCAACTGATTTGTGAATAGGTGGGGGAGAGTTAGCTGAAGGATTGTGCTGCTTTCGTCGTAAGCACACCAATTGATTGATTTCCCTTCCTCTTATTTTCTAGTTTTCTTTCTTTCTTCAAACAAAGCTTTACTAATTACCTTGGTCTAACCTTTTTCTAGCCTGACTTTTCTTCTTTCAGTACTCTTGAAAAAAACAGAACCTTTATATAATTACGCACTCACTTCAAACCTCGAATATCAATTTTCTCAAGTTCCTATCAGTTCTGCAATGGCTCTAAATCGAGTACTGTACTCGTAGATTCCCAGAGAAAATTTCAAGCCAAGGCATATTTGCAAGTATTCTATCACTATTGAGAAAAACCTAAAAAAAAAACCCCCGACCTACTACTACTTCCAGTATAACTCGATGAGCTAAATATAGGATCTCGAAATTTATTCTTTTGGGAGTACAGCCCTTTGTCCTCATGGGTTTGAGTGTTATGCGTTGCGTGGTGCCTGGTGTACTGTACTGTACGTCTTAAGTACGAGGCACCATCCCGTTATTTTATCCCCGGCCCATGTGACTCTTCTGTGGAATCGAGCCCTGAAAATGTATTCGATAAACCCAAGGATTGTTCAAACACGTATGATAACGAATAACATACACCCTCGAGGCTAGTCACGGTAAGTATCACTAGGATGCAAGTCATATTATTGCAATAACTCTATTCATAGACTAGAAGATATCTTGATATATTGGCTCCGGAGCTCTCTCTTCGAAAATAGGAAAATAATAGGGAAGGGAAAGGGCTGCAGAAGGACAATCAAATACCCCCAGCTTCACAAACACTTTTCGCGACCGGAATATGCTTAGTGTAAGCATTCGGGAAGGCAGACCTCTGCACACTCTGTGCTGCCTTTCCGATATCCATCCCTTCCCAGCCATTGACTCTTTTCAATGCAGCGAAGAACTTGCCAGCGCTTGTTTTGGGGTCCATGCAATCCTTCACAGTGCCCCAGAATTTTGGCCGCTGCTGAAAGATCCCGACAGAATCGTGGTCACTTCCGACGCCGTCATGGGGGTAGTTGTTTGACTCGGGGACGGAAGGGTTGGACAAGACCCTGATCCTGGATTCTTGCATTGCCGTCACGATGGAAACTTGGCAGCCGCGATTGCCAACACCGTACTCTCGGGCCACTCCAATGATGGTGCGGGCATGGCGGGATTGCGTGGCGTCGAGACCAGGCAAATTGCCGCCGCTATCACCCGGTTGGCTGGGGCCATTCCCGGTGCAACATTGGATGTTTTGTGGGCCGGGGCAGTGGTTGCCTGGGTCTGGTGTACCCTTGCAAGTCGAGGTTGGCTGACAAGTACCCGCTGCACCAGCGCCATTCTTGCAGGTACCGTAAGTACAGCACTACTAAGTGTCAGTTACATTGCGATAAGTATGTCTGGCCATCAATCCGGGAAATCAAGTTACCTGAATTGTATCGTCACCAGGGCAGCGGTTTGCTGGGTCTGAAACTCCACCTTGGCCACTGCAGGTAGACGTTTTTATACATTCTCCAGCGAGACCGTTGGTAGCCGTACAGGTCCCGAAACCCTCTGCAAGTGCGGAGGGAAGAGCAGTGAGGAGGAGAAGATAGCTGAATGTTTTGAACTGCATTTTTTTCCAATATTCTAATAACGGGAACGAGCGAGAAAGATATCCCGGTAAAGAGAGACAATGGTCGGAAAGCAGGATGAAATATAATCAAAGGAATTTTGAGAGAGGGATATCCTGATGGTGGTGGATCCCAAGGGGGAATTAAGGTTCAATAAATACCGGTAGCCCACCCCTCCCCAAGTTAGGGACCGACCTGTGCAAGCATAATCGCGAAGAAACATTACATTTTTTAGGTCCTGAATACGAGAACGGGTCCTGGATCAATACCTGCGCGACATGGGCGTGAGCATCTACTGGTACTGCGGTAATAAGTTTCGCATCACGAACTCATGAAAACGGCGATAATTCCTAGTTTTTAGGAAGAATACCAACGGGCGGAGCATCTTGGGCTGGAGATTCGACGTCGTATTCCCCTGATGTTCAAGCTTGTCATACACCGTATCGTACCTGCAGCACTCCTGCTAGTATTGGTTACATTACAAGTACGCCTAACCCCTTGCGACCTGGTGATACCAATCAGAAAATGGACTAGCGTCCAACAACCAATACGGTAGCCTACTGAGGGTACGGTACCCTACACATTTGCTAGGGCTATTTAAATTCGAGGAGCATAAGCAGTCTATCGAGTCCAGCGGGAAATTAATTTGTTTCAACCAATTAAAGCTAAAAATTAATGTTTATCGGTAGCGAGAAATGCACTTACCTGTGATACCGTACAATAGGACTATGCACCAGTAGCTGGGAACCTTAAGATGTAGCTCGATCGAAGTACTGTATTTATTAGCTAGATCAACTTATCTCTGATCTCAGCAATCTGAGAAGGAATAGCGTTTTCCAGACGAGGCATAGCTTGGGCGGGCCAAACCTGGCAATCTCATTAACTGCTATTCGCAATTCTGCTAACCTACTCTGCTAAGCCTACTGTGGCTTAGTATGGTAATTCTCATAGAGGTATACCCCCTACAAGCGAGCCAGAGCCCCGATCCCCGATAGTGGATCTAGCGAGTCAACACGATAGTCAGAACACTCTCCTCTCTAATTCTATCCATTATTTCCGCCAGCCCGTCATTAGGTTTCGTTTGGCAGGTTAACAGAATTGAAGCAAGACCCAACACACCCAGTGGGCGGATCCCCCGCCGTTATCATATCAGGAAACGCTAATTCTCCCCGGGGTTTTGTCTCTGAATCCGCAGATCACAGGGCTCTGACGAGTTCCTACCGTAACTTTTGTGTATTATGTAAGCAAGCAACTTGCCAGTAAGTGTTCATTCCATTGCACGGCAGCAGCGAGAGTTCCTCGGGTTGCGGGATGTCTTAGGGTCTATCAACAGGTAAGAACCTTCCCAGATTTGTAATTTTGGGCACCTAATTTCAAACTTGTATGGTATAGTGTTTAATAGGCCAGGGCCATAGCTGCGGATATGAGCACCAGCTTAAAAGTAGAATAATGGTTGGGGATGCGGTTTGGAAAATCGTAAGGGGGAACAATATTAGCAGAGATTGCTAGGGATTCTAGGTAGGCAGAGTGTGTCGACAGTAGAAGGAAGTGTACGAGTACAGTCGCACCCCACTATCCTTGGTGGAAAAAATCCGGGGACTCCGACTTGCAGAGCGGGTGATCCGGGACGGCAGGCCGGGTCCGGGTTTTGGGGAGGGAAATTGGAATGCCTGTTCAATAAGGTTTATTCCCTGCCTGAAGCAAGGCGCCACCGGACCGGCATACGGACTTGGCGTTATCACAGCAAGGTAATCAAGCCTAATCCCCCCTATCTCACAGCCACATTGGAAAAGTGCTACCGTGAGGTTCATAATACCGCAAGAATTGGAATAATTAAGAATGGCGCTAGAACGTCCATTTCCCCCTTGGAATAAGGGAAGAAAATACAGTTCTTAGTTGAGCCAGATAAAGAGAAAAATATAACAGACTTTGCTACGGGAGGCAACTTCAAAGTCCTAGCGAGATTTTCTGTATGGGACAGCGAGTTACTGTAAAAATCCGTTCAATCCACCACCTCACCAAACCAGAACAGTTCCAGCGGTGCAGGTTAGAAAATAATAACAGATAAGGCAAACCACAGGTTTCTGGGACAACACCGTTCACCCAGACAGCATGAAAGTGAGAATAAGTAATGACCATATCCAGGGGTGAGTTTCCGGAGAGAGGCAGCGGAAATATGAGAAGTGTAAAATGCGAGGAAGCTCGAGGCGAATAGGCAGCGAGAAAAGTGGAAGACTTGGACAAAAACCGATAAAACAAACCGAGGAAAAAAAGGAGAGGGGGAAGTGGGAAGCAAGGGTAAAAGCTACAGCTTGGGGCGAAACTTCACAAGGGGAGGGTAATCAGGATATGGGCACAGTACACCAGATAATGGGGGTAAAAAGCAGTATCAATAGCGCAACGGCCGCAATGGCGGCAGCATCCTGACAAGGCTTCTACATCGCCTCGGAAATGGCTTCTAGCGTTTTGTCAACTGCTGAAACCTCGGGCATGATAACGTCAGATAATGAAAGCACGTGAGATGCTAAGCACTACTAGTAATGGTGGTAATCGCCATCTAATGTAATATTTCCGCCCTGCCGTTCATTCTGCCCCTTTATTTTACGCCTATCCTTAAATCCCCCCCCGGTTACGTTTTTCGAGACGTTGTTGACCTTGGAAGGGTAAGCTTCGCAGTTGTCAAGAGATCAAGTTACTCAGAAAACTGCTGCTCCGGAGGTAGGATCGCATCGCCGGGTACGGAGGTTTGCTGCCGGTATTGGCGGGTTAATGCTCTCCGGGAAGATAAAGCAGCAATTGTGCAGCATGTCGTACATGATTGGGGTACCATACTAGAGAAATCGTGACGGATTCTGTGTCTTCGGGGACTATCTAGACGTGAGGTTTTTCCACTCTGGACGAGAGAACGAGGAGCATAGGAGAGGAAGAGAAGCAAGCAAGACATCATGACCCCTTATTTACTTCGTTAGAATTGACTGGGCTGTGCCTGTGTTCATCGATAGTTCTCTGGTCTTGAAATCCTCTATCCTCTGCCGATCCGGTACGACTCGGTATAAGGCCCCTACTTTTTCTACTGAATCCTGAGCTGACAGTAGAGCCAGCACTACCTAAAAACGTCTAACACAAATCTAACCCGCAGTGGAAGAGAAAGGCATGGCTGATTGTCAGTCTCACCCACAGAGCTAGAAAGCATACAGAAGGAACCTTGCTACATTTCGTAGGTTCAGAGTTCAATTCCGTTAAGGGTCTCCTGTGAAACATACTTTGTGGTTGTGAGCATACATTGCCTAGCCAACGTTCCGAGATAGTGGGCAAACCGCCTACCCAACGATGCGATACTAGCGTTAAATTACTAGTGAGTAATTACAGTCTTGGTATGTCGGAAGGAGAGCCCTTTTTCCTGTCCTTTGATCCCTTCGTCAACCATCTTTCATGTTGAAGGCCTAGCTGGATGTTGGTAGTTGCAGGTTGGCCATGGAGGTTTTGGGAGTCTGACGGATAGTTTAGGAGTGTGCTAGATTGTTTTGGAGCTTTAGGGCTTTACGGAGGAAATTCTCCAGACATGTCTTTCCTCTGTTACCACAGGAACGTGCGGAGGAATGGGGGCATGCGCAGAGACACAAAGATAGGTGTGGTGATCCATGGAAGTATCAGGATGTGTTGATTATGTTTATTTATTGACCTTTGTTTTTTACCATTAGTTTAGAGTGGAAGGCGGCGAAGCGTGGACTAACAAAGAGAGAGAAGTTGTTTACCACACTTCCCTTATCTTTCCATACCTAAGTTCCAAGCATATCCTCTTATTCTACGGTCTACCGCTGCTGGATCGGTCCCCCACCTTTATCCACTATTAACATTTTGCAGGTACGGGTACTAGAAGAGCACTTCTGGGGGAGTGCTGGGTATTGAGAAGGGAAGTGTTTTGTTTAACTCTATTAAAAGCGTTGTCTAGATTGATATTATATTGCGAGCACGTACAGTACGTAACATAGTCAGCTCTTGGGTCATGCGAAATGCGAGAGGGGCCAAAGGCCGCTGAGCAACCTCATAGCCCGACTCCCAGCATGAGCAATATACCAGCAAAAAACTTGGACTTAAATCTTCGG
Organism: Tuber brumale; assembly: GCA_014065205.1. Lineage (NCBI taxonomy): Eukaryota > Fungi > Ascomycota > Pezizomycetes > Pezizales > Tuberaceae > Tuber > Tuber brumale. The sequence goes on from JACCEG010000510.1 coordinate 32,076, forward strand.
AATTTTATGGAGCGTAACGAAGCTCTAATCCTAATACTGATATCATAGTTTACTCGTCGGAGTTCTCTTTCACTTTAGGGCCAAGTTGAAAAGCAGCGAAACTCACGTAACTTTACCCTGTTGGTTAGCTGTTGGGCTCCACCGTGCTTACAGTATCACGAAGGCAGTAGAAATAACTTCAACAAAAGTTCGATGCATGAGGAGGACATGTTTGTAGATAATCGGGCCGGAGGAATGCTCACTTAAGGCCAGTGTTAGCTTAAAACCCTTTACTCTACCAAGCCGTATCAGTAGCCCATGCCTCTCTGCCATCGGTATGCAAAACTAAGAGGACCTCTTCTGACTACCTTACTGGGCTATCGATTCCCTTGACCAGTGGTCGGTTGGAAAAACACCGCCAACCACGCAACATACAAACCTCGAAGTTTAAGTAATCATCTCGACTAATTATTACAGCTATTAAGGAAAGGCGGCCTGAGGGAGCGAGTGAGTTATCATGTCACTATTCTTCTGATGATTGACTTAAGAAATGAAAGAAGAAAAAGAGGACAATCGAAATACAAAGGAAGTCGAATACGGAGTCAAAACAATACTCAAGGAAGTAAGTTAATTGTCCCGATTTCGTAGATTTATTAACAATTCCTCCGTCAGTTTAGCCGTATCTTCTGTCGCCAATACAGTGATCCAGACTCCTATCTCTAATCCCTCAGCTGGTAAAATACTTGCCCCGATCGCCGTTAAAACCAGCCCTGACACAACAATGTTTCCCCGCAACTGCATTTTCAACAGTGTTCCGATTTCTGGAATAGTGAACAGTGGCCCTCCGGGTCTACTAAATTTGTCTTGGTTCCTCCAGGAGCCACAAATCACGATTCAGACCAGTGTTCCCGACCGTCCCGGCCGTCCAGAGAAGGGTGGGTAAGGAAGACAGGGCATGGCGTCCGTCTTTCACGAAGACCGCCGTCCTAGGGGTTGACGCCCGTGCCCGGGAGTCTTAATACAAATGGCATCTTCCGGCCGTCACCCCAGGGCCCGGCAGTCATTTACAGGGCCCGGCCGTCATTGGCGCAGCCCAACTGTCATCTACAGGTATTGATGGTCATCTCACACTGTGAGAGGTTATTTCATAGTGATGAAGTATTTACGAAGGGATTCAATACAATATAGAATCAGCGAATAAGCAGGCACAGAGTTACCGTGATTCGGATATAAAACTTTGTTTTTGCTCTGACAACAGACTTATTATATTGGGAATGGAGAATGCAGGTGAGACACCTATAGGGCCCGGCCAGCCTCCCCGGGTAGAGGTTAGGCCGGACCGCCGGACGGCCATCCTTCCGGGGCAGAGTCCCAGAAACCGGTGTCCGTCGCGTCCTGAGCCAAGGACAGACGAACTAGACTCTTGGGAACACCGATTCAGACACCCCCCGAAAGACCCTAACATCGACACAGCTAGGAAGGGGTAATTGCCAATCTATGAGAGGGGTGATTATCCCACCAGAATTAGATCAAACTACTGTGAATAGGCCTTAGGAAGGGGGTCTCCAATTAATTCGATTATGACTGAATCTGCTATTAACATTAGTGCGACCATAACCTTGACAGAGAAAACACACCTGGAAATGCTCCGCGTAGGTCATATCAGTTACTTGCGGGAGTTTCCATCGAGGCTGTTTTGGGGAAAACGAACAGACCGAAAGTCATATTCATGTACTTTGGTGGGAGTCGGGAGGGCGCCCCATGAGACCTTGCGGGGGCTCGCTGAAGTCGACTGTAGGAAAACAGGATTCCGGATTATATGCGGGGGAGCATCTACCCTGCCTTGTAGTCGGGCTTTCTTTCGGCGAGTCTTATCTACAATCAGGAACAAAAGAGTTGTCATGAATTCAACGACGCTGGCTTCCCCGGGGATCGATCATATCGTGGGTGAGCGCTCGGATACTCGTTTTATGATATGGCAGGGCTGAAGTGAATAATGGAATAAGTAACGAGCCTTATCTTCTCCCGTAAGTTTTTGGTGAGAGTTTGATTGCTTTTGCAGGAGTTGGTACCATGCCATTGGTCCTATTCTCTTTATACCGAGTGACATTTTGTGATTGGCCGTGGGAAATAGCCTTATCTGGGTACGGTACGGTTGGTCAAGAATAAGTACGGGCAAGTCGGGGCTTTCTAGTTTTTCGGTGATTGGATACCGCGTTAATGTCGGGTGGTTTCAGCATAGGTGCGCCGGGACCTGGTCTTACAGAAATGGTCTTGAATTGGCTCAGAATCGGACATGAACGAGGCTGAAGTTAGGGGTCGACTGACACGCCGAAGCATCTACCCCGCAGTGGTTTTGGAGATTTCATGGCCGGAGAGGCTGTGTCGAAAGAATTCGTTCCTGAACTGATCAGGGTACCGGCCGACACTCAAGCAAATTTATTGAACAAGCAATGGACTTTTGCCAATGCCCAGCTTGGATCGGGATTGGGTACCGTCCCCACTTGTACGTGTATCCACAGTACTGTATTGGTAGAGGCTAGTACCCGTATTAATCCTTTAAATCCACCATCGGAGATCTCAAACAGACATTGTTGTCTAAACCACAATAGGTTTAGCTGAGTAGGTTAACAAAATTACTCGTACGAATACTGGTTAATGAGATCTAGCAAGCTCAGGCCCCTCAAGCTATTCCACCTGGATAGTACTATTCCATCTCAGGGTGTTTTGTCTCCGATCGGGGGATCCGAGTCCGATGGGCGATGGTGGATTTAAAGGATTTCTGCGGTACCGGGTACTCCGTCTGGATAGCACTATTCCTTCTTGGGGTGTTTTGTCTCTGATCGGGGGGATCCGAGGCCGATGGACGATGGTGGACTTACTCGAGTAGTCTAAAGGATTAATACGGTACGGTACCGCACATCTGTTACCCAAAACCGCTGATAGGGAGATTACAATTCTTAAGCGAGAGGCGCTTCAAAAGAAGGCTAGCTTTGTGGAACCTATAAGTATGGTTCAGGAGTACGGAGGTACAGTGCCTAAGTTTTGTATGTTACACAAGTGGCTCACACAACACCCATTGCCAGTGTAACATACAAAACTTAGGCGCTGTACCTCCGTAGACTAATTGGTTCTCGGAGGTTAACTACTCGAGTACAGCAGATATCGGAATGATCGAGCCAAGTTCTATGTACTCGTACAAGTGCTGTGGTGGAGAATTCTCGACTGTGAGAGGGACGAAAAAAACAAAAAAGTGCTGTTCTGAGTCTCTCCCTCCGAGAGACGAGAAAACAAAAAATACAAAGCCCTGCCCACGGAGGTAGCTCCGGCGAAATAACAGCGCTTTACTCGGTTATTCCAGTTTCAGCTGTATGCTAGCTGAGCAATCTATCGAGCGATAAGCCCTCTTCGTGGGGTATCAAGCTTCATGACCCCTGAGTGTGTTCTTGTGATATCATTCTGTACCGTACTAGAACAATTAGCGGGCTAGTTCTCAAAATATACCGGTATCGGAAGAATCCATGAGTACTCGTATATCACTTGCAGCACATATTCACGACCCCGGCTACTTCTTGCCTGTTGCTATCAAATTTGAAATCAGAACCCATGATTCAAACTTGGATAAGGCTGAAAGAGATTACGGTAGTATATCATGGAAGAGACATCATCTACCGTAGGTTCTGGATGTCTTAGGTTTGTTCTGGAGTGGTTCTACCAGTGTCTTGGGGCCATTTTGTGGAACGCCATGTGCTACACACCGGCGGTTTCCGTTTCTGAAAGATTTGACCAAATAGGCCGATTCACTGGGCTACAGAGAAACCTGAGGCTGCAAGTTAGTATGTCGTAAGAGGGACGCCAAGCACTAGTCACCGTTGCAACTATTTTGTCTTGCAAGTGAGTTCAGTACTGTGCTCGTACAGTACTGTGTGAATGCTCAATCTTGCGTTCTTGTGCCTATTGACGAACTGATTTGCGCTCCACTTGTTATACATGTGGGCAACAATCATTTCGCTAGGACCCAGGAACTAAGCGGGTGTATGGCAAATCAGCTATGCGCATTAGTACGCCCATACAAAATTCCAGGTCGAATACCGGTATTCCGATACCAGTATTTGAAACGGGTATCTGCGCTAAAACCCCGAAAACTTCTCATTGATCCAACAAATCTACTATACCACCATGCAACCTCCGGAACGTTACTTGTATGCCGCCATAACCAGTAAGTACAGTACCTGAAGACACGGCGATCACCACACAACCGCCCAACCAATAAAATAAACCTTGTCCCTTTTTCAGATACCTTATGCTAGATGCAAGTACCACATCATCTTTGGCTCAGGCACGAACTCAACTATGGAACCGTACTCTATCTTCGCAAGCGGGAATCAGCTGACAGCCTAAAACTTTATTTTCAGTTTTGCGACCGAGGCGGACAAATATCTTTTATCGTGAACTGCCGGCACCACAATATTTCGGGTCGGGGAATCGCCCACCACCACTCACACCGTTAAATTCTAAATTCTCCAAGGATGATCCATCATATTATGATACCAGGCACATACTCGAGCACGGGTCGGACCAACACCGGCCCCGTGCAGTACTGAGGGTATACGAGTATTCCCCTCATATCAAGTTAGCTGCCTAGAGTCCCTTGCACGTTGTGCAAATGCACAGCCCCACAGCCCCGCCCTGGCTTAGCTCTAACGCGCGATCAGGGGGCCCAGTGAGAGTTCCCTAATGGAGCTGAAAAGGTTTACAAACCCAATTACTTAAGCCCATCTGCATAAGATTCAGTTTTAAGGCGAACGGGAGGTTAGGATTGTGTGACAGAGGCGTAACCCTATCCCTTAAACACCGGTATTTCTGAGCATGGGGGGAACACACATGTTCAAGCATTAATGGTGAGACAATACCTTCTTTTGACGTCTCCTGAGCGATTGGTGGGTTTGGTTGGTTGGTAAACTAGCCATCCTGGATAGCTAGTTATTGGATAACCGGAAACATCGGGAGCAGCCATCTGCCGATACCAAGATGTTATTTCTTATTCTGAGCACTTGGGTGCGCGCACAATACTCCACTGCCACTGCCACCCGTAACGATAGCACTACGCAGTAGTAACACAAAAACCGTGTTGTAGGGTTTGTGGTGGGAGCCATTATGAGAATATAAATGCCCACTGATCTTGTCTAATATCACCAGGCAAACAAAAGCAAATGAAAATAGTCTAATATCACCGGAATAGAGGGTTTACTCCACGCATAGCTTCTGGTGAGTATCTCCTAACACATCCAGCTGAGAATTTGGCTTCGCTGACGAACGATAGTAGAAATCGGTTTCCGAGTCGCTACAGCTCAGGCTTGTTTCAGAATGTCCCTCCGGCGCCGTCTCTTCCTCTATTTATCCGTAGCGCATTTGTGCTTCATAGCCTTCGCACACTCCTATGACGATAGTCTTTGTAACGAAACAATAAATGGGATTCTGCCTGGTGATTACCCCCGCGTTTGCGACGTGGACGCTTCTGGGAGATGCATCCCCGACAACCGTTTTCGTATATATCTTAGTGAATGCGCTAGATTATGCGGCGCGGGATATACTCGGTATGATCGCTTAGACGTCTTGAGGCGGGTGGCATTATGGCTTGTACCCGTTTTCATGGTGGTTGGCAATTTTCAATTCCCACCCCTTGGACCCCTCAATAGCTTCTGCATCGCAACCCACCTATTCGGGGACCCCATAAACACGGTCTACAGCCTCCTGGTTAAACTCGAGGTTTCACGACGGATACACGCGCACTGGGTCTATTCCCCGCCGCCCATTGGGGAGGGTCAACTCTGCGAGAACGAAAACCAGCGGAGGAGAGAACTTCGAGATATTGCCACGGTCAATGTACTCTTCGATGAATGGAACTACAGCGCTGTTGGCGTGTACCCTCAAATGAGAAGGTTATTCGACCGACTGGAGGGCGAGAGGAGGGCAAACTTTATTGCCGCTTGTAGAGAGGCTGCTCACAGACTGTCCGATTCCCGGGTGAACGATTCCCTCAGAACCTGGCTGGCAGTAGGCGGATATATCATAGGCGTCGTCGCCGCATTTCTGAAAACACTCGAATCCGGAGCATCCAATCGTACAGCCCATACGATAGCATTTGCTCTGTTGTATTCATGGCTTATTCCAGCAGTCGTGATAAGCGCAAAAGTTGGTGGATTCGCCAGCACACGAGCCGGAAGACGGGTGATCAGGGAAATCCAAGACGAACTGCAGGATGACTGGAAGATCGCAGACCCAGCCGACGTTACATACCTCTCAATCGTCAGGCTTCCGTTCTCACACGGCCTCGTACTCAAGGACTTTACAACGTTGGAAGAATCATTCAGCTTCTTCGGGAGCTACAGTTTCCGTCATAACACAAGTCTAAAATTTCCCACTCCAAGCGCACTAGAAACCAGGCGAACGCACCCCTGGAACCGACCGAATTGGCTCCTCCTACTCCTATCCTGCATCCCCGTCATCATCGCAACCTTCACCGCCGTACTTCTGAGTTGGATGCACCCTCCCGATGGCTTGGGCTGCCGTTCAATAACGCAAATTACCTTCTGCATAACATGGCTCCTCAGCGCAGTCTTCACAAGACTCACCAGCAATTTCTTTTCCGGAAAATACCACTTCCGCCTGGTCATCGCGAAGGACCTGATCCTCGCGATACTGCAAGTTGGCTTTATGGTATCCGCTTTCGTAGGGTACTACAATAGCTGCTTGTGCTGGTCGAACTACTTCTCACTTACCCGCCAGGGGGCAGCCTTCATGGAAGTGGTCCAGGACAAGGTGCTGAAGGAGATGGTGAAGATGAAGTGGCCAGTCATTGTCATCGTGGGATTGTCGGTGCAGGGTCTAATGCTACTACTAATGTGCCTCTGCTCGGGCAAGGGACTGAGTATATACGAGAGGACTGAAGCGGAGCAGACGCAGGTTTTTCGAGAGTTAATGGAGCACAAGAAAAAAATCACCAGGAAGTGCAGTATTGCCACTTCGGAAACGGATGACGGGACGGGTCGGAAGGGGAGTTTTGGTGAGGTGAATAATGGGAAGTTGTTTTTCGCACCGGTGTTGATGAGGTTGGGAACTTTGGGACAGTAGTGTTGTGCGGTAGCGGATTGGGCAAGTGGACGAATGAATTTACGTGTTATGAATTTTTTTTGGGATATCTATTTTATGGTTAAAATTTACCGCCATCTACTGCAGCTATTGGTGTTGTCCTTAAACCCTGCCTACAAAGACAAGCGTAATATTATTTCTTGGTTATCATACCATCATCCTACAGTTATACCCAGTACTGTACCGGTACGGTGGCACAGGTACTCCCTACTAATGTCCCTCGAGATCCTGCCTACCTACTGTACTGTACTTGCAGAGTGCATACTGGTGGCTTACCTGCGTACTCGCCTATGCAACTCGCACACCGGTAGAGTGCAGTACTGTACCAAACTTCCCCTCCCGACGCTGTGGTACTCCGCACGCAACTCACATCACGACCCCATAAACAGACAAGATCCTCCCAGCGGAGCACAGCATGCCTCCCAGCTCCTGCCAGCTGCAGCGCCATTTCCGCACCCAAATTTACTCTCACCAGTACTCGGCGTAGTAGAATGTAGGACAACCAAAAACCGACCTTGTCGACCATTTTTTCGCTTCTTAACCGGGAATATGTGCGGAAAAAATAACGCATTATCATAAATTTGTATCCGGGTTTAGATTTTTTTTTCTTTCTTACGGAGTCCATAGAATCAATGAGGAACCGGGTTTGAGTAGTTCGTAAAAAAATTTGTTGTTGGGTGTGGGTCGACATCGTAATACTAGTAGAAGGCCGATGACAGGCACCCGTGCACGCCGTGCTGGAATACCAATCTCTTCATCTGTATGCCGAACTTTACAGAATTCTAGCTTAAAAGCTACTGGAATATCATACTTGGCTAGAAGGGGTATGACCGAGGTCTTCTGGTGGTGGGCCGGCCAATATATGGATTCTAACCCCGAGGCTTTGAGAGGGATTTACTCGTACCTGAGTAGGAGGCGCTATTATCCTTTTAGGCAGGCATAATTCCACCGATACAAACGAGAAACTACCAGTATTCTGCACGGCCTATTGTGGTTGAGATAGGCTCAGCCTAGGTATGATGCTGTACCATTTCGTAAGGTATTATACAAGTCTGATTAGCCCTATGACGCTAGAAGCGATAGGGAGGGAGTGTGTAACCCTAGCCATAGACAAGCGAGAAAACCTGCCGGTATACAATACCGGTACCAGCCAATCCCAGTTTGCAAATGTCAGCAGGGTGGGAACATTTCACCGACGGCCGGGAAGGTGGCTCTCCGGCTTCTGGGTAGAAATGCACAGTCTTAAAAATAAACCAGTATTGGGTGTATTTATTAGTACGTCCCCCTTTTTGAGGGAAAGTCTTAGAGAAATATTAGGAAGAGAAAATGTGATATGTGTAAAAGGAAAAGTGATTTCTTGAGGTGCTAAACAAGGTAATAAACATGGTTTCAATGAAGCCTGGCAGGATGCCTACCCAAGCCTTTTTCTAAAAAGGAGATTCATTGACAAATTTTAAGTGACACGGGCTATCTGCATAATTATTTTTTAATCTTTAAAGAAAATTCTAAATTTTAGAAGTGTTTCTGGTTTAGTCTCTTGAATTTTTGGGAGTTTTTTTTTTTTTATACCAAACTTACATGAGCAATTCTGAAAGTAGGATTTGCCCCCACAGATTTATTACTGTATTGGGGTGGTAAATGTTGGCTGGTATTCTGTTGTGAATGAATATCCGTGAGAGGCTGGTATTGAGAGGATTTCCCCACCGGTATTGTCGAGGCTACTATCATACCTAAAGGAGCACATACACTGCCACCATGTAGAGAGCGATAAACATCATAGACCTTGATAACAACACTTTTCGCCCCTGAGACTGAATGGCTCTATCAAGCATTACTTGCTCCCCGGCTTCCTTACTACTACCAATTAGATTATATTGTTCCATAAGTTAGAGTGCTTCATGAGTTCTAGCACGGTTCAATTTCCTACATATCAGGTGAATTTGTCGGCCGTAAAGAAAAAAACATCTAATTCCTTGTAAGAATCATTGTCATATGTGTGATATTATTACTCTTACAGGATTCCAGTATCCCACGCCGCTGGCACAATCTTTCTAACAGCTCGAACACTACTCGAGTATACTTTTTATGTGTCCGCCGGACCCTGTTCGTAAAAGAGGTGCCAACCTTTGGCCCGGAAACACGAGTACAGTACTAGCACCGTGGCGCTGAAGCGTCCGGACCCCTCTTAAATCTTCGAGCAGGTTGTGTAAGCTGCGGATATCATACCCCCACTGTAACTATCCCGGGAAACAGATAACTTACTCCCAGTAAGAAGCAACCAGGTCCGCCCGAGACGCATAACTTTACCTACAGACGTCCCGGTATCGTACGGGAGCTGGTCCGGAATCTATTGCTGCGCCAATTAGCAATCCAGCTACCCGGCGGTTTCGTGCTTCCTGCTTCTGCTAGCGCTCCTGACGTACTATACAATACTTCCCGAGTTACTTACACGTGCGACACGGATTAAGCAAAACAAATCACTTAATCATGGGTATTTATGGGATCATTTTTAAGCAATACTAACAAAGTTGGGCGATTGGTGTACAGCACTGTTCATGATTTAACGTACGTAGGGGGGAGAAGGGGGGGCGGTCTCTTTCTGATCGTAGAGGTTACCAGTTTTAGAGAATTATTCGGGGGTTTAATAGCCCTTATTTGAGAGCTCTCTGTCCTCTAGTTTCCCCTCCGTTTTCTAGAAATATGGTAGGCCAGAACGAATATCATACTACAAGTTAACTCCCCCCCCTACCGATCTTTTGTGTTTAGGGTGCGGGAGCTCAGTTTTTTTTCTTGGTGATATCATAATATTATATTAGCTTTGAACATGCTGAACCCCCCAGCGTGGAAGCGCACAGGTGAGAGAATACCCATAAGGGTGAAAGAAAAGAGTGCTGGTGTTTGTGACTTACAGCCCTGCGCAGGGCATTCTACCAACTTCTAATGCGGGGGTCACGAGGATGAGATAGCAGAGTATCATACAGCATCTACCAATAAAATGGCTCATACGTGGTCACTCGGCGACGTGGATGAATGGCAGATCTTGTCTATGCAGTGAGTGAGTCAGTGAGTGAGTGAGGGTCCCTCGCCGGACTCCCAAGGTTTCGTAGTAGCGCGGTTTGTACAAGCGACGACTCTCAGTCAATCTTGGAATAGGAGGAAAGAAAAAAAAATTTTGAGTGAAAGAATACACCGCAGACACCCACTTGAGTTTCCGTGCTGACAGATTCCTTCCCCTTCGCTCTGGTATCATATCATGCCGGGCCGTAATCACTGCTGCTCGAGCGGCAATCATGTCCGTCGGGCATACCATCCATTTGAGCAGGGCAGGTGACGGGACGAACAACAGGACTGTCCTCGCCATGCCGGTCTAGGACAGAATTCCTGGGGGATCTCTGGATATCGCGCAAACCTCACCCCGGGGATAGCTACCCTTGGAACAGCCATACCTCACCTGCGGGCTCTACCGCCCACTTCGGGGATCCTAGTGCTTGCTGTATAGTTCTTCCAGTTTTTCTTTTTTTCCCCCTTCTCGTTCAAGCATTGTCAGTGTGCCTGCGAGTTAGATCAACCACAGGAGCATCCAATCTGATGCACTCCCCAAAGAATTGGGGCATTTACTACGACTACTCCCTCACTTAAATGGATGGTGTGCATTTTCCCGTGTCCGCACAAGTATGATACCGTAAGCAAGTCTCAACAGAGCAGGAGTTTAACCCTATTAAAGGGGATGTGGTGAACAGGCCGGAAAACTTCACTTGAATCTTGGATCGTTTAATATCACTCATTCCCCCTCTCCCTCCCTTCCGGCTTTATGTTCCATATCCATGATACTACAATACCATACCCACTACTTCTCACTATACTGGGTACCATAGCTGAGCGTAAGGGTAACGAGATAAGGTGATGGAGTTGAGTTCTAGGGTACAACACCTGCCAAGTGGTATTCAAATATCATAACCAAACAAACAAACCCGCCACACCGCGACGATAACATTATAATCCGCGAACTCACGACACGGCACGTAGACATATTTAGGAACTATGCAATTGCCGTACAGAGGAAATAAACAAATATGCAAACAAGCAACTCCAACCCCCTCCCAACCGCCATAGAGCCTCGCAACAACCCACTAGCGACCCCACCCACCAAGCACGATACGATACGACCATGAGCCGATCGCAGGACATCACAAAACCTGATCCTAAGTGTTCAAAAAAGGAACGCAGTAAAAGAAAAACAATACTAGACAATTGGTAAATCAAAAAGCAATTCTGCCGGTAAGTTAGATATGGGGGAGTATCTACATGTAAGTTAAGTTTAGGCCAAAAGAGCTAACGACGCGACAATGGGAATATCGGTCTAGCTAAGTTGCGGTATGATAACTCTTGCAGGAAGCATAAAAAAGAATAAATAAGAAAGAGAAAAAGGAATAGGCGTGAAATGGGTGTTAAGATATCCTTCGAGTCGTTACCTGTCAAGTCGATCGGGATAGCTAGCTAGCTAGCTATCCCAGTACGCTAACACTCCCAACGCCGAAAGCAATCTTTCGTATAATCCAAAACAGACCGGGAACAGCTGGGGGAAAACACAAACCCACCAACTCACCACCTAACACAGCATACCCCCCGACCTCCTCGCAATCAGTTTCCTCTGCCTCCGCCCGCTAACACTAACCGGCCAGGGCACATTCGAGCCAATAATCTGCAAGGCATCCTTACTCGCCAGATGTTTCGCCTCAAGCTTCGTGCTCGCAACGGCACTGGCGATATCCGCACCGTTCATATTTATCGTTGCGCACCACTGAATCGCGGCGCCCTGGCAACCGTTATCTTTGAATATGAAGCTGGGTTGCGGAAGTTTGGACTTTGCCGCGTACTCCATTAGTCGCGAGGTGTAGACCGAGACGTGTTGTCTGCGTAGCTTCGCCGCGCCTGAGTCTGTAGTGGCGACGGGTTGGAAGATTGGGAATACTTTTTGCTGCTGCTGTGCTGCTAGGGAGGGGGGTGCGGTTGAGACGGGGGAGATGATGGGTGTTGGCGGGAGGTGTGGGTTCGCGGCTATGTAGGTGTCGTGGTGGGATTTGTATGCCTCTGCGTAGGGTCTCAAGAGCTGGCAGAAGGTTCCACTTATCGTGGGGAAGCCGTCGGCCCCCAGTTCACGTTGGATCGCACCGACGTATGCTGTGAAGAGGCCGGATAGGATGTGGTCGGATTCACCGGCTGGGTAGGTTAGTGGGATGTGGTTGTGCAAGCCGAGGCGGCGGCTCAGGTGGGCGTAGAAGGTCTTATCTTCGAGGGCTTGACGGATGTCCTAAAAGTGATTTCCACTCCATTCAGTGAATGCCCGGTATCCGGTATCACGTGACAGTCATAGGTGAAGTGCAGTGGGGGAATTCACATTCAACACATTCTTCTTACTCGTCGGGAACATGGACGCCAGCAGGACCGTGGTCAGCCCTCGGAGGACTGAACCTCCAACCCACGTCAACGCTTCAAAGGTGTCTCGCTGTTCCGGGCTGCTCGCAAAAGACCGCTCGTGCACAACCGATGCGTACAGGAGTTGCTCCAGCTCCTTGCTGCTGAAGTCGTAGCGTGCGATGGGAGTGTTTAATTGCGGAATGGGGATAGGGGCGTACCAGGGAGCCGGGGCTGACATCGCGAGGGGTGGAAGTGATGTGAGTAGTTCGTTGAAATCAAACGAGTGTGGTGCGTGGCCGCTGTCGTTACCTTTGGTGGAAGCCGTGATGATGGTGTGATGAGTGGATGACGGTGTTATCCCTTCGCTCCAATTCTATTCTTTCCCGGGGATGAGTACGGGTAGTAGAGCTCGGTCCAACAGCTTCAGAAAGAAGTTTGAAAGAGTGGGCAAAGAAGTGAGCAAATGGGGGGGGGGGGGGGGATGGTTCGTGAATACCTAGCGTTGAGGGTTGATTTCAATCGGGGGGGGGGGGGGGGTGTGAAGAAGGGGAAGAAGGGTGCGATGTGATGGAGGAGCAAGTGGATGATGGGAAAGTGGGTGCGGGGTGGCAGTCGCTCTTCTTCCTTTCTCATTATTCAATTCGGATTCCCTCTCTTTCCTCCACTCTCTCTTTCATCTGCTAGCTTCTCCGCCCTTCAAAAAGACTGTACAGTACGATATTGTACGGTGCCTCGTACAATGCGCTAAATTGTACTGTACTCGTCCTTTTGTATTCCTCCTCCTTCGCCAATTCAAACCGGGAGGAATTAAAATGTCATCAGTCCCCCCCCTCCTATTTTCCCCCTCACACCCCACAAAGCACGAATATAGTGAGTGAGCTACACGAAGCAGTACTGTATTCAACTCAACTACACCTTCCCGACACTCCACTACTCTCGCATATGAATTTGGTTGCCTTTACAAGTATGAATAGCCACTTCCTTCCCCCCCTCTTCAGGCCTTCAATTCTATAATTCAGGCCCCCGATACCACCAAAACAAATCCCTGCTTCCGATCGCTTACTCACCCTATGATACCGGTGCCCGACAAGTCAGCTCCCCTCTCATCTCAACGCTCTTTCTTAATCGCACACACGCAACAGGCTCCTCACCTCCCCAACCAGGCCAAGTTCCCAAGTTCTACCCTATTGCGCTACCGGTATCTCATCCCGCAGGTACCAAAAAATACCCGACTGAATCAAGAAACACCGCAGAAGCAAAAAAAGGGGTAAAAAAATAAAAAATAAAAAATATAGTCACTATCGGAAGGATGTGCCACCCAATGTCAAGCGCGCTTCTTGCTAGCTACAAGTAGTAGTCTAACGAGTACCCCCCCTACCATCGTCATAGTACGAGTAATATCGTCCGCGATGGTTAAAAAAAAAAAAACAACTCAACTTGATCCGTCATAAAGTATTCGGATGCCTTGGCGCCAAGGTATACCAACCAGCGCCTAAACATAGAATCTTGGCATCAGGGCATCTGAATACTTTATGAATGGTCAAGTTGGACTGTAGACTGTGCGAATATGACATGATAATCAAAAGTTTTGCTCTGATTCAGGTGGTTGCTCTGCCACGAGCGGCCATTTCTCGCGCTCGCTCACCCTTAAATTCCTTTCTTCCAATCTCCGTATTCAGAGAGTACAGAGATTGTGCCCCCGAGAAGGGATAGTGGCTTCTAGAAACGATATATCTTTGCGAACCTAAATTTTCTCCTTCTCATTAATTGGTGCCCATTATTCTGTTAACCTACTCTCCAAAAACCTACTGTTTGGTAGGGTGATTGCCTTTGCGTATGATACCGGCAACCTTATAATGGACTTGGTGAACTTTTAGGGTACGCCAACGAATCCGTGGCAATTGGCGGTTGGGTTGATCGTATACCGGCTGTGTGATCACGATGTTGCGTTTTGTAGGCAGGCACACAGGTGTAACAAAGTACCGCACAAGTACCGTGTACTCGTCCAGTGCACACTGTGACATGGGCTACGGTACTTGACCAGTGTTGATAGACCCTGGGACCCGGGGAATGAATGGCTGACCCCCTCCGGCCCGTGGCCCCCAGCCATGGGATCACGGGATCGCGACCCCCGTCTGGCCAATCGGCGATGGTTGGTGCTGTGCTGCCCACCCGCCGTTTCCGGTTGAGGCACAAGGGAAAACAAAAATACCAAAAAGCTCTCCGGCATAACTTCAGATCGAATCCGGACTTTTTCTATGCTCCCAAGTAAGCGATACTGATTGTGTGATTAAGTTTTCATGCTCTTGACCTCGTACTGTATCAGGATTCGCAGTCTTGTGCGCATGGCCCGATGCCGCTACCGGTAGGTATGACAGTTCAATCTCAGCTTCCCGGCCCTAAGGTAAAGAATGTTTCCAGAATCTTGAAAACTGATACCGTGAGTACTTAAAGTGGGACCTTCGGGCCGGGGTCCGGGAAAGGGCAGCGGAGTGACGGTGAGACTGCTGTTCTTGCAGTTATGTGTACTCCACTTGGCCGTGGGTTGGCACTTCTTAGGCCTTGTGAATATGGATTTAATCCAGTTTTGTGGTGACTCCATGAAATGCCTTACTTTTCGGAACCGTAAGGCAGGCGATGATGGATTCACTAAAACCTCTTACTGAGGCAGTTTCCCGACTTAATGAGCACAACTCACTCACTTATAGTCTTAGTTAGTTGGAAAATTCTACGGAAGGATTTCCTATTGAGTTTTTTGTTTAGTTGTTTTGACAATACTAAGTTACACGGTAAGAGTCGAGATCCTAAATCGGCTACGCCGGGCATAGCGAAGGTCAGGATTCAAGTTTAACCCTTCTTGCGATTTTTTTTCTTGCTGCGGTATGCGACAACAGGTATCTAATCTTTTAGATACCTTAATCTCTCCCCTTGTGCGCTTGGTGGAATTGAGCCTTTGTATCTCTGGCACCGTGGCAAAGTTGAGATAGCATACACAAGCACCATACCTTCAGACCTGATCATTTGCCCCATTCCTGGAACCAACAACTCCACCCGGCACTTTTAACTAACTAGCCAACCCAAATTGATCTTTCCTATCCTACAGATTATAGAAAAAGTCCTTACTAGGCGAGCCACTTCCACTACGCTTACCGCCAGAAAAATAACCACCCAATCCTCAAGACCGGAAATCAACCGGGGCATTTAACTCAATTCTTAAACCTCTCCTATGTAGAAATTCGCATCCAAATAATATCCCGCCCCCAAAAGCACCCAATTGAATCCGCCGAGTGTGACATCAGGCACCACCTCTTCCACGCCTGGCGTGGTAAGATATCGTACCTGAACACGTCCTCCGGGGTTGACGCCACTATGCCTACTCCTCCATCTACCCACCACCCCACCGCGCAAATTATCACGTAGTCGCGTGACCATGATACCCCAATACCCATACCACAAACCCCACCCAGGGCACGGCCTCCCTCTCCCGTGTTTGGCATGATATGGTACAGTACCATTTTTGTGCGCTTGGCCGAAGTTAAGCCCCAAATAGGGGTGGGTATGAAGCGATCATTCATGAGTGTAGTATTGTATTGTATGGTATTGTATAATATTGCATTGTATCACATTGGATTTTTTTTTTTTTTTTTTTTTTTGCATGATGTTGCGTTGTGCTGGGTGAGTGAATAAAAGCTAGGATGGGGGAGGGGGAAGAAGACATGGAAGGTAGGGCGTAAGGTTTTACTCCGTGGTTTTCGGTAAGTGCGTTTGGCGGTCCACGGATATGTGCGTGTGGGTTGGGTGAGGGGCTGTATTCGCCCTACCGGCAGGCTTCGCTCATAGGATCATGTAAGATCACTCACACTCCCTCCCTACCCTGAGGGTGAGCGTTTAGTAGGCCTGCCTGATCCGCCAGAATAGTTTGGGTTGTGCGCAAATAGCTATTCTGGGGGGTTTTGTGCTAACCCCTTTCATATGCTCTCAGGGAGATGGACTACCGTATCATAGCGTTGCTGACAAGTGGGGTGAGAAGGATGAGTGGTGAAATGGCTGGCCTAAAAATTATGTAATAATGTTATTATGGTGGATCGTCCTCCCAGGTTTGTTGCCTAGACCACCGTCGAGATTTAGGCCTTCCTTATCTACCGTTAAATCTTCCTATTGGAAGTCTACGAAATCTGTGAACGGAAAATGAGATGGTACACCCCTGGTTTCGGGGACGTGGTATCATGAGTGGTTTTGCCCGATGTTTATTTTCCTATAGTGCGGGGAGCCTAGAACATGCACCGGGACTCTCGTCCCATGCAATGCTTCCAATTGTTAGAGCAATGGATTGTAACTAGGTGAAATGGGTTTGGGGAATCCCTGTTCGAGTCCCTGTCAATGCTGAGTTTCTCTGCAAATTCATTTTCAATCCTTCGCACTGCATCCCCTCACCGGGGGATGGTTTCATGGCCTGGGCAGAAAAAATAAAATTCAAGTGCTGTCCTCTGATCAATTATTTTTTACGAATTGTCCACCGTCAGTGGGTTTGAACCTTCTGCCCAAGGAACGGCCCCCCATTGCTACTAAGTGATTCTAATTCCCGCTTGATGCCATTATGGGAGTGGTGTTGCTGAAGTTGCCAGTAATTGCTATGAGAATAGTGCTGATGGAAGTGGTGAAGTTTTATGTTTTAGAATTATTGAACTAGTGTTTATGACATTGAGCTCAAAAATTGAACAAGGAGAACCCGAGATGTAGGAGAATCGGACTCCCGGTCTTCAGGAAGTACTACCTGTATTTTAGAACCCTTTAGCCATGCAAACGGAGGTATTGCATTATGTAGCAGGCTTGGTGCAGTACACGTTTTAAAATCTTTGCATCATGGTAGATGCCTACTCAGCTCTGGTCATCTATTCCGGGGGGTAACTGATGGGATGAGAAGTGAATTGCTACCTGGTTTCTGGTTGGCTATTTCGTCTTGCTTTTTCCAGCGGGGGTGTGTGTGGGGAGTTGGGTATGACCTGTGGTCTGGGTGTGGCGTGCTTGCATAACTTACCGTATCAACTCTCGTCATTCGCTACATCTACCATGTCACAGGTCTTCCCATGGATCGCGACATCAGTCTAGAATAGGTTCAGCCCAGCAAGTTAATGAGATCTAACACACCCAAATGACTCAGGTTATACCGTATCAGGAAAATACTAATCCTTTCTAAGAAATTTTGTCTCTAAATTAGAAGCGACCTAATGGAGAAAGCGAATCGCAAGAGCTAATACCCGTGCGGTATTTGCAGGAGTAATAGGATACTGGCCTGGTGGATAGAGTTTTCGTTCCTGGGTGGGTTGGTGCAGCGATTTGTTTGCTGGTAGTAGGATATAAGTTAGGTAGTGGTGGTGGGTGCCGGGTATCTGCCCAACTACGGTAACCCAGGTCTCAGCCGCCAGGCGTGTTTCTAGTATACCTATAGGCATCTAGGCTCCCTAATTCAGCTGGTAGTGTTGGACTGAATGTTCGCAATCCCGTGGTGTCAAGCCTCTACCAAACAATTGTGACAAAACGGATCTTATATTCTACCGCAATTGAACACCAATCCAATACATACTTCCATTTCTAATCGAAAAGAGGAAAACCTTTTATTACCCGCCATTTGGAGGCGCAATCTAACTACTCCCTATCCCTTCCTCCTCCCTGCCCATAATCACTTCAACCTACTCCTCCTCACCACCCACAACCAATCCAATCTCCAGCCTTGGTAGGAACCACCTAGCCTGATCAGACTGCGGAAGTGCCACCTCCTTCGCCCCGGCCTCAACCAGCAACCCCGCAATCTCCCTGAACCCATAAGTGCTCGCATACCACAGGGGTGTGAACCCATTAACATCCACCGGATCGACCTGCACTCCCAGTTCCAGCAAGACGCGCACCAACCTCTCCAGCCCCCTCACTGTGGCCGCATGCAATGGCGTATGTCCTGAGACATCCTTAGCTTCCAAGTCCGCGCCCGCAGCAACCAAGGTAGCAACTGTATCCTCGAAAGCCACGCTGTTATGCGCGCGACGTGATGTGGTCCACCATCGTTTCCCGCGGCTCCAGAAGACTTCGTAGCCGTGTGCTAGTGCCTCATGCAGCGGGGTGCGGGATTCACTGCCGTAGTGGTAGGTGAGGGCCTGGCCGGCGGAGAGGCAGTGGGAGACTTGTTTGCTGTAGCCGTGCTTTGAGAACCAGGTTAGGGCGGGGGTGGTGGTGTTTACGGGTTGGAGGGACAGGGTGCGGAGGTGGGGGGTAAAGAGGAGGTTGAAGTATTTGCTTGTTTGTGTGAGGGCCGAAAGGTCTTTTGGGGCGGGGAGGTAGTCCGCTATGTCGAGGAGGAGTTCCCTGGGGAGGGTCGAGAGGGGCATTTTGTGTGCTTTCTGGAAATGGGTAATTTTGCTATGCTGGATTTCATGAATGGGAGCGATGATAGAACAGATATGTGCGCATGGCGAAGGTGCTCGAGTATGTGGTGCTCGTTCCATTTACTATGTACCAGCCATAGTATTATACACTACAGTATCAAGTCGCATCGAACAAAGAAACAATCCCCCGTCGTGGCAAAAATATAATAGTAGAGCGTAAGCGATAAACACAATTTTATTCTGGTATTAAGCGCGGAATAAGATCACACCCATCGCGTGCATGGGACAATGTGTGTGTTGTGGTGCGATGTGCTTCGTGCTTCGTGAGTTTGGATTCTAGTTGTTGGCAGTTGGTTCCTTGGGTGTTTTGTGTGGGAGGTAGTGAGTGAAACGCGATAAAGGTTTGGAGAACATGGTGGGTGTTTATTCCAAAGATTTGAGTATAATCCGGCTCTGTGGTCCCAGAACCTTAGGATCGCTCTCCTTAATGGAATGGTGCTCCGTCCCGGGTTTTCCAAACACAAGCACAAGAAAGAGTGAAATATCGTGACGGCGTCACACACTCCTTTTTCACGAGCGTCGAGAATTACCAGCTGAAGCTCCAAGTGGAAAGTAAACGTCTATAATGAGAAGCGAGGTGTGAGTGTTTGACTATTAGCGTTAGCCTTAAAGTATATGACCTTTGATGGTGTTGGTGTTGGCGTCTGAGTTATGATAGGAGTTAAAATTACTTATTTTTGCCGAGTGGATTGGGAGGGGATACCTTAGGTTTATTTCTATCTCCTTACAGATAGGTCTCCCAGCGGGGGCTTATGCAACCGGATGCCGAGGACATGAATTGGATCTTGGGAGGTACGATAGTTAGAATGGTTCGCAAAGTGTTAGGCTAGTGACGGAAGAGCAGTAGGAGAAGTATATATACCGTATACTATGAACCTCAAGTTCTTATATAGACTACCTTCTGTCTCTCGGCCTTTGTAACGGTATTAAACTCTCCGGGTTTACAGCATACAAGACAACAACTTTGGTGATCACCTGGTGGTAGCCACAATGGTAGGTAACTTATAGTTAAGGCAATGTTTCATCGGGGACGCTGTAAAAATCTGGTCCTTGAGGGTACCTCATATCCGGCTCAACAAAAAAGCATAGTGTGCAGTGAGCAAGCACACTTGTTGGATACAGGGGCGTCGGGCACGAGGTCGCACCGCTTGACTTGTCATGGTTCACGGCCTCATTGCTTGATGTAGTATTCCAGACACTAGGATAAGGCGGCGGCCTGAGGAAAGACAACTACATAGCAGACTTCTAATATCGGCATCAGGTGCACAACCCCCTGAACCTTTCCAACCCAGCCTCGTTATAGAGATTCATGAACGGATAGTAGAGTCACAACCTTAGTTCTACTAAATCTCCAAATTCCCTTTTAGAAAACTACTGTAGGATGGTGTCCCTAGACCCCTAATGGGACTCTGTGGTGCCAGAAGCAATGGAGGGGAAGACTGTGACCCCACCCCACTTTAATCCCATTAATTGGCAGAAGGCAGCAACTAGAGCGTTTTGGGGTCTAGAACTGCCATCGATTAAGCCAGTGTTCGTAGGCGGCCAGGCCGGCCTGCAGATAGCCGGTAGATATGTGAAGATTCCCGCAGATATCTGAAGATGCCTGAATATATATACAGATATTCGCTAATATCCATGCAGTATCTGAAGATATCTTCCACTTCCTCTGCTCCGGGACACACGAATAAAGGTAGGGAAATAAAAATAATCCGGGCGATGCGAGTAGTGTGGATTCTGGGCAATTTCCTATCACTTGATATATTTCTAGAGTATGGATAAATCACTCACACATTGATAAATGTCATTCGGTTACGATACCATGCTATTTCCTCTACCACATCACTACAAGCGTAAAGTACCTAATCATTTTCCTTATAGCCTCTCCTCCACAACATCCCCCTCCGAGCACTCTTTTCCCTAGTGATTCCAGTCGCAGACATTTTCTCCCCTCCTGATTGTGGTTCCCGGGTTAGATACGACTCCCCGAGCGAAAACATAAGTGTATAGTACACTGCGGATCACCACTAGGTTGTGCACAGAGCGGTCGTTTATCTCATAGGGTATATGTAATAGTGGTGAAGATAACCTGTCTCATGTAGGCACAGAGGTTGTTGACGCCTACGCTCGTATTCTGATCAATCAATGCTAATGTATACATGTGTCTTAAAGCTACCCGGAATTATCGCAATCACGCTCGATCACCGGCAGCCTGCAGATTGTCTGCAATGTAAATTAAAACCGTTCGTTGACTTTTCACGTACACTGGGAGCTCTTCGGTCAGAAGTGGGGGTGGGAAAACTCTTGTCTTGATTCACATACTCTTCTAACCACGGGCAAACAGGCGCCCTTAAATACATAAATCTGAAAACTCTCATGTTCCTTCTTCTTCCAGCCTCATCATCGCTTTCCCTTTGATAACAGTAATCACGCTTCTTCTCTTCTCATCTCACCTCCCCTAACTCCTTCACTTCTCACCTCTTCTCTTCTTTTCCTTTCTCTTGTGTACCTCCTCTCCTCCACTCCATGCTACTATGGCTCTCTCAAACTCACAAGGTGTTCTTCTTTGCTCTTTTATGCGGGAAATAAGAAACTCCAGATAAGACATGCTGATTCTTGATAATGCGGGGCCATGTCAATCTATGAAACACCGGTGATTCACAATAATCCGCCGTCCGGCCAGGCCCGGTCAGGCCCAAACCTGGCTGGACTAGCCTCCTGCGAACACTGGATTAAGTGTTTGCATGCAGGCCACTCTGTGACACTGTGACTGGGGACTGTGTGGAAATGGCATTTCCCGGCCTCAGGGTGAGAGCATGAGAATCAGAGAAGAGAAGTAAGCCACACATCATGTGCTTTTCTTTGCTTCACAGGAGTTTGTTGGATGGGAGAAGTGTGTTTGTTAGACAAATAATGTGGGGAAGAAAGATGTGTTCGTTGTTGTTTCTAGAGAAAGGGTGGGAACGTACCCAGCTATAAATACAGGAAACCGTACATGCCAAGCACACCCAGGGTTGACCCCAAACATCTCTCAAGCTTAACCAAACAACAATACATAAGTGTAGTTACCCGAATATACAAACCAATCCAATAGAATTGAGAGTGCTGATGTGCATACCCCGAAGTGTTTCCCTTAACTCTTCTAAATTTTTTATCTCTAGACTGCCAGTTGGTAGCACAGCCGGCCCTTGTATCATGTGGATCGGTGTTCGTTCCTAATTAGGCCGGCCCTAGCTACTCCATAGATGTCGTAAATCGTAAATAATGAATTTGAGTTTGGAGGACAATTGATGCTTATTGACTTGTTCTTGTTCCCATCAGTGTACCCAAAAGCTGCCTTTTATGTAGTAACCAGCCACATCTATATACACCAATATGGCTCTTTTCAATCCCTCAACCCTGATGTCCTAAAAGGTACAACAGGTGTTCGTGCTATATTTACTTGCCATCACATTGAAATCATATATCCAACAGATACCTACAGGATTCCGAGTGATCAAGTATGATTTGCATAATTTTCTTGGGGGGGGGTTAGTACATCTGTATATGTTGACATGGGTCGAACCAAACACTAGCGTATGCGCCAACAACATCTACACCTACATGCCTATACCATTGTAGTCTATTGTCCTTGGATTGGCTAATGTCAACCCTAACAAACTAGATAATAGCGACAAGACGCCACACTATTATGCTGCTATGAAGGGGCGAGGGAGTGGTGGGATGCTCCTCGGACGGGGCGACGCTAGCCCCGGAAACCACGCAACGACGAGGATACACCACTATCCTGTGCTGCTAAGAAAGGACACAAGGGACTGGTCAAAATACTACTAGGAGTGGACGACCCCAACCTCCGGACGCTGGACAAACTAAGTCGAACACTCCTCTGGTAGGTGGATAGCTGAGAATGGCCATGCGGGAGTAATAGCAATACTTGAGCCCCTAGCATCTACAGTCACTCAGCAGAAGTATTCGCGAAACACCTCTCACATTGCTAAGCTGCCCCGCAAAAATCCTCAATTCACGCAATTGATCGTGATTTTTTCCTGGAACCCTCTAGCAATAGTGCCAATGTTCGGATTAATTAATCTGCCCTTTGTCCTCCTTTTTCCTCTCAGTAATGGGTAATGGGTCTGGAAATGTATGCAGCGGAAAAGGGGGGTGGAAAAACATCTAGAAGAAACATGACTCCCACTTAGAAGAGTTTGAGGATTTCTTTTTTCTTCTGCGCCCAGAACATTGCCCTAGTTGCTCAAACCACTGACAAGAGTTAAAAACTTCCTGGCCAGAACATGTGCCCGCCTATCACTTTATAATATCCTTCTTCCCGGTCATGCCACTCCTCCTTTGGGACCCTTGATAAATACTGGTAGAGTATAGCAAAGACTAATGGGGAATTGAGCATTATGGAGTGGTTATAGGAAAGGTATGGTCATAAACTTTGTTTTAGGCGCAATAAAATACAGTACCAAACGGCAACGGATGATAGTGGTATATATAAAACATAATGCGACCATTCCCATCCCTCTATCGATCCCCCCGCCCATCGCCCTTCCTCTATGCATACCCGCCTTTTCGTTCCTCTCAGCATGTAAACAAACGAAAAGAACATTCTCTGCAAAGAGGAATCTAAAGCAAAGAACTCTATTTCCCAGAGCCTTCCAGTGATACTGCCTAAGCGTCAGAGCATGTTCTCCCATCTCCTCCATAGCTTCCATGGTATTCAATTTGACCTCTTCGCATTCCTAAATAATCACCAAAATTTGAAACTTTTGGCAAAAACAATGAAACTATCACATGAGCATCCTGAGCAGCATCCACCAATTTCCAACACTCCGTTCGCATGTTCAGCACTCTCTAAATTGACGGTAAAGACGGAAGGATATATTAAGCATGAAATCATCCTGATCATTCCATGTATGCCACTTACATCTCTTTCCTCCATGCATGTCCCCTTATTTTCCTGCCTACTTCACGACAACAAGAAAGAGGCATGTCTAGAGAGCCTTCTCCATAAATCACAATAGCTCTAGAACAAAAGGAACCGCCTGCAACCAGAACCACTACCACTAACCACGACTCACTATCTCACTTCAACTCGAACAGCTTCTTAGTGACTAGTAACATTGCATAATTAACCAGTATTGTTCCCTTTAATTTCTGCATTTTTTATATTTGATTTTAATCTTGATTTTTTCCTTTAATGTTCTAATAAGTTTACCATTCTCCGTGGCTCTTGCAAATTGATTGATGACAACTCTCAAGCCCGAGATCCCAACATCCTCCCCACTGCCCAGGCCCATAGTACAATAACAAGGCCTCGGATCACGAGCACTTCCTGGTCGGGTCGCTGTAGTACCTAAATCATTCTTGTTTCTCACACCTACTTTTGCTTTCCGGTCAGCCACCATACCATACCTCCCAACCCGGCACACAACCCAGAAGCCGCTTCCGCTTATGCTCCAATGGCTCACCTGCAAGATTCACCAGATATTGGGAGGAATATAACTGCGTAGGCAGCAACGGCAAACTCACAGGGGTAGCGACCGGAGTAGATCCCGGGGGCTGTTATTCTGAAACAGTACAGCCCGACCCAAACCATGTCTCGTGTTCACCGCAAAATCTCAATAACCTGCTATCTAACCCCCTCTATATGAGATTTGCGATAGAGAACTCGGGAGGTTCCTGATATTGGGATACATTACAATACTAACTTACAGTTACGACGCAGTGGTGTTCTAAAGGGCATATCTCATATTAGTCATGCACCTTCCCCAAATGATTGGATATTGAGTGTCAAACAACTCTCCTCTCCTCCCTTTCTTCAGCTTTGCTCACAGAAGCTCATAAACTCCCCCGATACCCGACAAATTATTTTACTGTTTCTACTTTCAACCTACACTTTTAACGGAATAAAATGGCCCAAAATACACACATACAATCAATCAGCGTCGGCGACTGCAACTCCCATTGCGGCAACATGAGCATAACAGGTAATTTCAACCAAACCATCTATAAATCCGACGAAGATGCACGGGTTATGCGTTGGCTCTCTCCACTAGAACCAAATAACAGACACGAAAGCGTGCGCAACGAGCGGTTTGACGGTGTAGGGGATTGGCTGTTGGAAACAAGCGAGTTTCGGGGGTGGAGGGGTAGCGAGGGTGGAGCTGATGGGGCTGTCTTGTTTTGCAGCGGGAACCCGGGAGTGGGCAAGACATATATAAGGTAAACGGCGGGATTCTCTGAAAGAAAGTGAAAATTGCTGACGGTCGGAAATAGTTCCCTAGTGATTGATAGCCTATGCGATCAGGCGTGGAAGGAGGATATCACCGTTGCAGCCGTGTACTGCGACTTCCTTGCTCATCAAGAGCAGACAATCGCCAACATAATGGGAGCCATCTTGAAGCAGCTGGTAAGCAGAGGGGACATCCCAGATTATCTCCGCGAGGCGTTTCATAAAGGGCAAAAGGAGCTTGGTGGGAGAGGGCTGCGACTTCCAGATCTCATCGGAATGTTGAAGATCACTATTGCTTCACTACCCCAGGTTTTCACTTGCATTGATGCACTCGACGAATGCCTACCAAAGCATCTACCGGAGCTTCTTAAGTCACTGAGGGATATTTTTCGGGAGTCCCCTAGGACGCGGATAGCTTGCACTGAGACTTCTTGATAGATTTGATGAGCATATATCTGCTCAACTAATGTTATTGCATTATTATAGATATGAAATCCCAGGCCCTTACCTCAGTATGGTGGAAGGTTCTACCGGATTTACAGGACTCCACGGAGCAGCATTTATCGGGATCGTGGGGATAGTTGCTGCTATATTGAAGATAAAGGGATGGAATATTAATGCGACCGATAGCACAGGGAGCACAGCTCTCACATAGGCAGCTATAAGAGGGCATGAGGAAGTGGTAAAGGTGCTGTTGGATCGAGCGGATGTCAATCCCGACCAGGCAGACACCGAATATGGCCGGACGCCACTCGTGTGGGCCGCTTTGAGAGGGCATGAGGGGGTAGTAAAGATGCTTTTGGAACGAGGGGATGTCAATCCCGACCGGGCAGAGACCACATTTGGCCAGACGCCACTCTCGTTGGCCGCTGGGAACGGGCATGAGGGGATAGTAAAGATGCTTTTAGAACGAGGGGATGTCAATCCCGACCATGCAGACACC
>JACCEG010000510.1:58455-98069 GCA_014065205.1 Tuber brumale
GGACGGGCATGAGGGGGTAGTAAAGATGCTTTTGGAACGAGGGGATGTCAATCCCGACCGGGCAGACACCGCATATGGCCAGACGCCACTCTCATTGGCCGCTGTGGGCGGGCATGAGGGGATAGTAAAGATGCTTTTGGAACGAGGGGATGTCAATCCCAACCAGGCAGACACCAAACATGGCCGGACGCCACTCTCGTGGGCCGCTGAGAACGGGCATGAGGGGATAGTGAAGATGCTTTTGGAACGGAGAGATGTCTCCACCGCCACGACAGATAGCGCGAACCAAACCCCGCTGTCGAGGGCTCTCACCAAAGGACATGATCGGATCTTAAGGATGCTACTTGAACGGGACGGTGCCAATTTTGACACAGCAGATCGTGTTGGCTATCCCCCCCGGCCTCCGCTGGGCATCGGGGCGAGTGTGCTGGGTATGCCATCCAGTGGTGATAATCTTAATATCGGTACCACAGACATCAATGCCCAACAAGCACACCTATCGGCAGACCCCAATGAGCGGAAACCAGTATCAGGTCCCGAAGAGTGTCTTTCCAAGCCCGCAGATAGCGACCTCCCCTCAACCGAACAGTCTAGGCTGCCTCCAATGCGGCCCCATAAGCTTCTGGCACCTTCCCAGGAAAGCCGACACCCAACCCAGCAACATTCGAACGATTCCCCGACCCGCGGTCGACCCGTAGACCGGTATTTTACCATCGCCTCTTTCGTTTGTCTTTTGGCTTTTCTCGTTTACATTCTTCCTTCTTTATTAGCTGAAATATTCCCGCTCCATAAGTAATCGCTAAGTAATGTTAACAGACTTCGATGGAAGGTGTTTTTTTCTTCTTATTTCGACTCGCCATTTGCTATCCATCTACTTGTGTTTTTTTCATTTTCTTTGCCCTTTCCTTCCTCGGAGCTCCCGTTAGATTTGGTACATATGATCTCATTTCTCGTTATTCATTATTCCTCGTTAATATTTGTTTTATCTTTTCTAGGTGGTGGTATGTGCGGTACGGCCCATTGCAGGAAAATGGGTAGGCATAGACACTAAACTTTGAGATGCTCATCTTACATATTCGCAAACTACCAGTTTATTTCCTCCCATTAATTTCTCTCAATACAGTACCACCAAGGTGTCGCCATCTATTTCTCTTACCAACCATCTACACTACTGCTGGTGCCGCAACATCCCATCACCGGAGGCGCCCAAACCCGTGAAATAAAACCCCAACCTTAGCTTTCTGAGTATGCCCGTTTTTGACA
This sequence comes from Tuber brumale, assembly GCA_014065205.1. Classification (NCBI taxonomy): domain Eukaryota; kingdom Fungi; phylum Ascomycota; class Pezizomycetes; order Pezizales; family Tuberaceae; genus Tuber; species Tuber brumale. The sequence continues at coordinate 59,719 of JACCEG010000510.1, forward strand.
CTAGCAAGTGGCCCGTGCTTGTATCAGCCAGGGGTCTAGTGTGGCTTGGTCTATTGCACAGTAGGCAGAGTAGCCAGCTCAAGTCTGCCCCGTTCACAAGACTTTTAGAGTAAGACAAGTACGGTATCATCAGAATAAAAAATAAAAAATAAAGGCCTTCAAAGAGCCTGAAAATCTACAAGTCTTCTGTTGAGGAATTATAAGAAAAAACAAAGGAAAAGCTAATATTTCGTATATCACCCCTTTGCATATATGATAGAAACTCCGTTTACCAAAGGAAGCCACGATTCCCTGAAAGATTCCGGAGGGATCGCTCCCCGTAGGACAGATCCTCTCCCTTCAAGTAGTTTTTTTTGGTTGTTTTGGCATCGCAATGGTGAATAAACAGGCGGGCACACCCTCTACTACATTGTACAAGGGGGTGGAAGGAAATAGTGCGACACCATTGCAATGACTTCCTACATGATCACACCCACTCCTGACCACATTACCATAATATCAACTGTTTTCATTACAGCCCCTCGAATAACTTCAGGAAAGCGATAAATGGATAAAAGGAACTTGCAGCAGTGAGCACAAGTAGTCTAATTAAATAAATGTCTATCAATAGTTAAAATAATAAAGGATGGAATAATTTAATGATAAATCCACAAAATCTTAAGCAGTGACAATCATTGACAACAAAAAGGCAACACTTGAAGTGGTAAATGACATGAGATGACTAGATCCAAATTATTGCCCCCCCCCCCCCAGGAAATAGTAGAATGATCTTTCAGAAAGAAAACTGCTGAATTGGAGGAAAAAATGGGCCTTAAAGTTCACCATATTACCCATGCTTGCCTGTATTAATGCTATCAGGAAAAGGTCACCAAACTCATTATTGATTTATGATTTTCTTTTTATTTTGCTTCCAGGGAATACTGAGGATAATTTTATTTTATCGCCTTTAATTATTTTATTTATTAAATGTTGTTGTGGAAAGAGGTAGCACTATACATTGATGTTGTTGATGTATGGGAATTTGTGTTGTCCGAGTGTCGCATTAATTTTTTCCACCCCCTGTATGATACCGTATACACCATACTCATTCCAACCTGCTGACTAAGATGTCTCGGATTTTCACGGACACTTCTGACTAGGGATTGTATATGCGATGGGAATGAGCATATTTATCACATACACCTCCAAACCCCTATACAGATTTCCTTATGTAGTCAAGTCAGGCTTTGCTAGTCTCTACTAGTTCAGAGTTTGGCCTTGGTGGGACGCTAATTTATATTGTACTGAGATAAGCCGGTCTGGCTCGAAACCTCCATCGGATCTACTTTTTTCGTTGTTTTCTAGTCCTAAATTCTCTTTGTATATTTGTTGCTCATCTCTCCCAAGTACAGACATGAGAGCTGTTTAGGTATAAAGAGAAAGAAAAAAAAATATGAAGTACAAGTTTTTCTGACACTAGCGAAAAGCGACGCAAAACTAGCTTTTAGCTCAAGAATGATGGTGATTGCTTTCTATTATATAACCAACATTACCCTTACATGCCACCGCCTCCCAAGTGTGAGCTTTGTGAGGTTAGGAGACTATCCACACTTTTTCGTCCTGCACGTATGGGCTATTTTAACTCCAAACTTGACACCTATTCTACGAGCACCAGCATCCTACGAAGCCTTGTCTAGAGGGATCGGACAGAGCACAGCGCTGTGCAATATCAACCTGTGAGGAGTTGGGAGGGAGATCCCACCCCCCCTGTCTCCTTTTGCCCACAATAACCCCATCTCACAGCATTCCGCCTGATACCCAAGTCGGGCACCACCGGCCCATATAATCCCCCCAGCCAGGTCGGGAAAAACCTTGGCATATCCTAGGACATTAGTGCTCGGATAATACCGTACGCCACCCTATTATAAATACTAGATACCGCCCCATGAATTGCAACTGTAAAGCACAACTCCGGAAAACGCCACCCCGCACGATATAAAGCCCAACGCCCGGCGGCGGTGTTTTTTGTGCCATAGGAGTTCATATTGGAGAAGGAGCTAACAAATTAAGTTTCGTTATAACAAGTTGATTTTGGATCTTTAGCTATAGAGATTCGTGGATGGTCTGACAAAAGTATTAAAGGTAAAGCTTTTCTAGCAAATGAAGAGGGTTGTGCCGCAGGAGGATGCTATATACCGAGGAGGAGCCAAATTAGATCCATGATATCATACGATGTCCTTGTCCGCAATGCCCGGGTTTAATTGTGTTTGGAGACCTAAATTGGGGTATGTTTTCTCCCTTGTACGCGGTGCGTAAACCCTTCCTCACCTCTTGCACCTCTATCGAGATCTAAAGAAGCTTTTATACTGGCCCCGCTAAGGGCGTCCAGTTTACCGTAAGTCGCCATATCGTATCGTATTGCCAGCTATGTAGGCTTACTTATCCAAACTAACTAGTTAGTGGTCGAGTGATAGCCAATGACTCCAACCTCCTCCTCCAACCGTTTCAGACACTGATACGATACTACGAGAGCCCTAATGATCGCCAGTCTAGCCGGAGCCTGTGGGCTTGAAGTGCATCTATTCCTCCGAGTATGATATGCGATGTGGTGGTTCCTCCCCCAGGGCAGGTGGTTAAGGCATCACATGTAGAGCACCTATGACACCCAGCCAGATCTCCCAAGGCACCTGTAAAAGCTCCTATTGTCCTACGATAAAAAAATGTACTCCAACACAGCTCACCCCCACTAGCGCATTTTTACAGAAAATTACATCTCCCCCACCTTGAACAATAATCTGTCTTTCAATTGCATGGCTTCGTAAATTGGAGGGTTCATTAATTGCTAGCAGTAAATTCAAGTCTTGAACATATTTTCTCGGGGCGGGGGGATGCCGGGGGTTGGGTTTGGGTGAGTATATTGGAAATGAGAAAGTTCGAGATTATGGTATAGTATAGTATGGCAACTACTATCCATGGTATCTGCTAAAGCCCCCATGAGAGACAAAAGTTCCAGGTGCGCCACTACTCACTTTATTCCGTCACTCTATTGGACAATAAAAAAATACTGGGTTTGGAGGAACGAGAAGCTAGTGCTGATGGTTGGTTGAAGCGCAGGCTCAAGAACTAAAGATATGCAAAGAGAAAAGCGAAAAAAAAAAGAAAAAAAAAGGAATATGATATCTTTATCCACAACCTAAACAGACGAGAAAGAACTCAGACAGGTCTGACACAACCCATCACTCATAAATATGTAACCCTGAGAAAAAGAGAAGGAAAAGGAAAATTTTCTTATCATACCAGAGAATTGGATAGTGTTAAATGGGATGAGGCTACTCTCGATACGTGTTTGAAGCGGGGCAGGTGAACTCCCCACAAACATTCTGGGCCGTAATTTCCAGCACACCATAGCAGCGAAGGAACAAAGAAGAAGAAAAGATCAAAAGAGCAACTGAAGCCGCTTACACACCCCAGAGACTAGCACAGTAGAAGAGCGGCGAAAAATGCGTCAGGAGAACCCAAGAGGATAAGGAAATTCTAGTGCTCCAATGAGGGGTACTAACCCATAACCTTGCTCCATCTTTCCAAATTATTCACCTCCGACATGCAATCCAACCATCTAAAAAGGGGAGAAATAACAAAACAGCTACCCAACCCCCCCACCCCCCTTCAAAAACCCATCCAAGTACGCCACAGCAAGCCCAACCCTCCACCCGTGCTCCCCACCCACCAGCTCGCTCTCCAAAACAGCAATCTCGTCTCTCCTTAGGGTATTCTTCGCCTTGACGATCAACCTCCTCAATCGGTCGATATCTTCCAAGAATGTAGGTAGGTCGATCGGCCGGCCCAAAGGTTGGGTTAACTGGAACAGAGGCAGAGGCAGACGCGGCCGCGGCTCCGGTGATGGAGAAGGAGAGGCACACGTTGATGTGGACTGGGAGGAACAGGAATCAGATGAGGGCAAAGTCTTCGGGGTGATTGGCGGGTCAGTAGGTGTGGTGGCTTTGCAGAGGGGGGGGCGGGGTGTGCGCGCTGGGTCGGGTGGGGGTGGGAATGAGATCGAGCGGTACGAGGGGGTAGAACGGGGGGTCTTGCTGTGGTTTTGGGGTGATTGGGACATTGGAAGTATGATATGGTGCTTTTGTCGTGGGTGAGGCCTTGTGGGGGGGGGGGCAAGGTTAAATAGAGCTCTGGTGAGTCTGGGGTGGAATATGGCAGAGTTGAGCAGCGGGCAATATCGCATAGGAGAAGGGTCCAATATTCGGTGGATCTCGTTGGCATGTGCTCCGGTGCTCACGAGCTCGCCCTCTTTACCGTGCTATATCACCAAGTTAGTCTAAGTCATTCCTCCAAACAACCTTCTAGGCCAATCTTGATATTTCCCATCACACACCACCTATGTTGGGTTGGGAAAGCTAGGCTCAGGAGACCTGGCACCTTCGACTGATGCCTAGTAAGAGCAATTTAGACTCCAAAAACCAAGTTCTTAATAGCATAACACACTATTTCCTTCGACTTAAATTTAGGATAGACCTCCTTTCATTCTCGACCGTGGTCTCGTAGATGGCCGTTGGAAGTTTAACCCACAGCCAATCCACTTCTACAGCCCACTCCAAGTGCAACAATAAATAACCCTTATTGCCAATCTTAAAACCCCATGAGCAGAAAACACTTACCCCCAGAATAACAGATAACAGAGCCAAGTATTCACGAGTGAGACTCCGTGATTACTTGTAAAAAATGTGATGACCACTTTTACACGCTGTTTTTTTCACAGCATCAGAACTCAACCACCCATTGCAGAAGTAAGTCAATTCTTCACAAAATAGTGATTTTGGGTATTTTAAAACAGGTATTTAATTTTTCGAAGTTGTATGGTGTAACATTGCGTAAGCCATAGTCCTGTGAAATTGGCGATTCTCAAAACAGATACCTTTTTTTTTTTTTTGTATGAGAGCGCATACAAATTCTCAGCGCTTAAGCACAGTTTTGAAATTATTCACAACAATTGGCAAGAGCCGCCCACAGAACAGACAGATTTTGTCATAGAAATATTAATTTTAGAGCCATTAGGTCTTCAGATATCTATTGATGTTATATTTCTTTTGTCTTAATTGATTAAGAGGGGGTGGCGAAAATTGGGATTTCCGTGACCCCGAATTCTGATCCATTATAGTTTTGTATTTGGCTGGTATCATACTTGGGCATACCAGCGATGACTTCTCTGTCCAAGAACTACCGGTATATCATAGACTGGTCTCAAAATTATAAGGCCCTGCTTGGCGGACTGCAATATAAAAAGGTGCCATCTTTCTTGCAAATTCAATTCCCACTAACATTCAGATCCCTTGACTTAAGTGCCCCCCCCCCCCAAAAAAAAAACTGCATTCATATTGCAGCTCCCCTTAGTGGCAATTGTGATGAAAACAAAAAATGTAACAAGTGATATGCACGTTGAGGTATCACTAAAAAAAGTCAAATGTTAAAATATCTCATTTGGAACAAATATTCCATAAAAGCCAGAATAACGACATTTTTATGGAGTGCCAAACAGGGCCTAAGATTTAATTGATGTATGCAATACCCGACCACTCTGCTGTTACTAAACGATACCACCTCCGAAAATACAAGGCGGAGTATCGGAGGAAATAAGTCACAAATATTAGTCCAGAAACACTAATCATGCACATAGACTTCGTATCCCGCATCACATTATATACCGAAACCAAACGCTCATATCCCCCTCTAGCGCAAGACTCTCCTCCTTCTTAACCACAAACTGCCTCCTCAGCTTCTCCCCTTCCTCCGTGCCCCTGCCAGCCTTCTCAATCTCCCTCTCTAACTCCTCTACCAACCCTGCGCACACACTCTCCCTCCTCTTATTCTCCGTGTAGTAGCTAAAGTAGATCACGGCAATCGCGACCCCACCAACACACACAAATCCCAAGTTCAGCCAATGTCCCAATCTATATAGAGGTTTGTCCTGCACCCGGTAGAAGTTCGCGCCCATCGCACCACCAAATGAGCCCATACCGATGTGTAACGCCATAGCGATTGCCCTCTTCCCGCTTGATGCTAGGTTGTTACTGCACCAAGTGATCATACCAGGAAATGCTGGATATACCCCGCAGGCAGCGATGAACAAGCCAGCATATGCCAGACCAGGAAGGTGTCCAGGACGAAGCGCAGCAATAAGGAAGCCAGTAAACATGGTAGTATACGAAATGGCAATGAACATCGCGCGCCTCCCCGTCCTGTCCGAGAGGTACGCTGTTGACAGCGATAGTAAACACGCGGTTATGTAAATAGGTACGGTAAGAAAGTTGGCCTGAGCAGAAGTGTACCCCAACTCCAGCACGATGGAAGGTAGACATAGAGAGATGCTGTAAAGCGGGCAAGAAATGCCGTAGAAGACGAGTATGTGAGCGTAGATGTGCCAATCCGTGAACACCGATTTGAATATTTGCGACTTGGGCAGGTCGGTGTGGATCCGGGCTTTCTCGGCTTCCGTGAGTTCATCCTCTTCCTCGCCGAATTGGTCGACTTCTAGGCGGCGGAGGAGGAATTCTTTCTCCTCCTTTGTTAGGAATTTGGCGCGGTCGGGGGTGTCAAGGACTACGAAGAAGGCGCATATGGCGACTACTACCGTCAAAAGACCTTCGATGATTAGAATCCAGCGCCAGCCTTCCTGGCCGCCCAGACCATTCATTTTGCTGAGGCCGACAGCGAGGAGCCCAGCAAAGGCTCCTGCCATACTGGGTGTTTGTTAGTAATGTCGATTTACTCCCGGGGGAGAGGGGATGAAGTCACCTAGCTGCGCAGAAGAATAGAGCCTGTCGGAATTGCGCTTCTTTCTTGCAGTACCACATCGTTATCACGTATGCCACACCGGGGAACAATCCGCACTAATGGAGTCAGCACCATTCACACTCTCAACAGAGCAGCAGAACCCACTTCGGTCATTCCCAAAAGCATTCTCACAACAATCAATTCATCCGCATTCTTGACAACTCCCATGCAAACCGTAATAATCCCGCTCAAAAGCGTCACAAGCGGCAGCCACACCGAGGGCCGAAGCTTCTTAAGCATGATATTACATGGAATATCAAAGGTGGAGTACGAGAGAAAAAAGGCTGTCAATGCAATTTGATACTGCTGTGTTGTCAAGTGCAGGTCGTATGTCATATGGTAGGTCTTTGCATTTCCAATGTTCTGTCGGCAGAGGAAGCACAGGAGATAGAGAAACGAAAGGATGGGAACGAGTCGCAGATCGACGCGGCGGAGGATGCGCTTTGTTGTCTCCTGCGCTTGTATCTCCGAAGCCGTCTCGGGAGTGACGGGAGCGGTCACCTTCGGGGCTTTCTTTTCGGAATTTTGTTTCGGAGTCCTCTTGGGCCCGTGATGCCCGATGGAACTGTGGAAATTGAAGTGGTAGAAGTGAGCCATTGTCAGTACTGGGTTCTAGAATGGTAATTGTAGCAAATAGATTTGAAGTCTAACGAAATTACTTGGGATTATCTGATCAATTACAGACGGCGTGACTGTTTATTTATACTAATATTCGAAGCCCTACGCACTCCACTCTACTCTACATATGATACCCTCAGTGAGCAAGCAAGCAAATCACACATACACCGCGGGAGCCCACACCCTCAGATCACGAAAAAATCACGGAACACAAAAATCAAGCAAGCCCCAACTTATCCCAGGCAGCAACACAACTCAGTGCACCAAAGCAAGGCGAGAGGGAAAAAGTGTCGGCCAGAGCGAAAGTCGGATATCCTGGCTCTGGCTTGCAGGGCGGTCACAGTTGAGCAGAAAATTCCTTTACTCCTGGAGAGCATGCCACCTCCATTTTCAAGTTGGCCGAGACGGGTGGGGTTGATCCGGGAAAACGATCATACCGGTCCAACCAGCATAGAAACCCCTCCCGCAAGGTGGGGAAATGGCAAAGCGATCGTGAAATTTCTCCTCCCCACAATCAAATAGGGTTAGCTACATATCAGAAATGACCGCCCATTGGGAATTTTCACGGACTAACCCTGGTATCCGAGTGCATCATGGGAGGAAACAGCTCTATGGGCTGATTTTTCTCCTTTTTTTTTTTTTTTTCCGCATCGTGCAACAGGATGACGGTTCAAGCGGGACAAACGGAGAAATCAAAGTGCTTGTCTCGGGAAAGAACTGGCAAAACGGGCTCTGCAGACGGCAGCAGTTTTTTTTTTTCACTTTCCCAACATATCCTCCGGTAACATCAATACTCCACATCAGACCTTTCCTCGCACCGTGCGAGGCCCTGTGCGACACTGGAGCGCCGCAGTGTATGATAGGACACTTTACAGTAACAACCCTCAGTTCTCAATTCCACGGAAATCCCCTATTTCACTGTGCCCCTACTCGAGTAGGGTTGGACCCGAGAGATAGACACAGAGTTGTGCCGTACCCAAGCACAACACTCTGGCCACATCCTCTGTACTCGTACTGTACCGGTACTGCACAATACCGAAATGGAATTACCTACCGGTATCTCAAAACGTTCGCGCGCCCGCCACTGCCGAGTCTTACAGGCCGAGGCTTATCCGGGGGGCGTCAGATTGGCCGGATGGTACTTGTATTTGACAGGGGTCAAAAAACTGCGCCCGCTAAAATAGAACTGCCAGTCTGCCATTGGTCGCTACCTGCAGCTCCCTGTCAACTAGAATCTTAAGACATCACATTATGATAACGGTGTGCGGGTAATTCTGGGGAATTCGTAATTTAGAGAAAGCCAGAAACACTTTTTATTCTTGCTTAGATTAGTCCAGCCATTGGCAAAGGGGGAGAAAACCTACTGAACATCCAAGGGCCCCAAATCTTTGTCCCTCAACCTTCCAAATACCTGAGCCGCTACTCGAGTCCAATATCTTTCCGTTTTTCAGGTGGGGTCTGGCAACCTCTCAATCGGGGCAACAAAGGAGGAGAACCACTAGGCAAAATCAGGTTACCCCGCAGAATGAGACGGGTCTCCAGAGAAGCCTAACTTTTCCAGCCCGGAAATTTATTCAGCCCTCTTATAATGAATGAGGCCAGGAAGTGAAGTGGCATATCCACGAAGAAGAATCACTCAAATTCTGTTTAGCTGCGCCGGTAACTACCGCGAAAACTGTAATAATCGAGTCGTGTACTCGAGTACAATGTCGTTGGAGTTGCCTCGTCTGGTAAGGTCCAGTGTGTTTTTGTTTTTTTATGTCTCAGAGGGACTGAGCAGCTCTTATCTCGCAGTGCTTTTCTCCCCTCCTTCTCCAAGGTGGAAAATTCTCGACCACATAATTAGCACCTGACTCGATTATTACCAGTTTTTAGAGTAAGGCGCGCCAACAGTGTTGGCCAGGGTATAAAGTTCTTCCGGGTTAGCTTAGCGATGCTTGGCGTCCGACAGATAGGGAGGCCACTACTGGTAACTTGACGCACACTATGGATCTCATTATCCGAATGCAATGCCTGAAAAGGCGAGAGGTCTGGGGATGCTGAAGGGCAGCCAGGCCCGCAGACGGCCAGAGCTGGCACTGCAGAATTCCATTTTCCAGGGTCAATGGTGAATCCTAACCGAGATGTGACCCCAAATTGGTAGTTGGTAGAATACAGAGGTTAGTCGGATGACATGGTGTTGTTTAGCTGTATGATAACGGTCAAATCGGTGGTTTTGCGCGTTTTTCAGGGAACAACCGATCAAAGAACAATTTCCGCTCTTTCCTCCACATAAGTGTTATTCCTCGCTTGCTACGAAGCACCCGCTACTAGTATTTGCTACCAAATCCGGGTTCCCGGTACCAGTGCTCCCCACAGTTTAGATATTCTCAAAGAAAGTACGAGTAGTGTTTCTCGAAGGAATCGTTTCCACAATTACCGTAAATTCAAAACAGCCCTTCCCGAGATGAGACATTCTCGGTCTCATAATATTCCGGTGCACCACAGACCATAATATTGGCGTTGGTCAGACAATCCTCCTGCAGCCACACCCCCCCTCCCCCATAAGGTGAGGAAACTCTGTAGCCGGAACAGGCGGACATTTGTTTTAGCTTAGTAATAGTACATTAACTTGCCAAGACAGTAATTTTTACAGGTTAATGCCTTGGCAAATATCTATCATGAGTGTTTGCCAAGGAGATTAATAGTAATTAAATGTCCTGGACATTCCCTACTCCTACCCAAATTTCGACCTGCCCCAAATCCTAACAGCTCAATGAAAACTCCAGGTATTCCTATTTCCTCTCTATTAATGTCTAGATGGTCACCCATTCTATCACATAAAAGAGCTATAACTCTCATCAGAGTGGTGGTTGAGCATCCTTTGGGGGTTGAAGATGAACAATATTTCTTGGCAAATTACTCCGGCTACAAAGTTCCCTCACCACACCATCCCACCCCCTATCAAACTCACCGCCAACTCACTCAACCCTCAATCTCAACAATCCCACTCGCAGCGATCGCACAATTCACATCTACCAATATTCCCCCCCAGAATCTCAAAATATGCCAAAACTTCATACGCACCGCAGCTTCTAAAGGCGCCGTAGCTCTGTTCCTCCCCGAAGCCTCGAATTGCATTTCCGGCAGTGTGGAGGAGTCACACTCTCTCTACCAACCCGTTGACACATCTCCGTTCGCCCTTGGCTTGCGGGAAGAAGCGAAGAAATGCACACCGCCGGCCAACATTAGCATACACGAGCCTACGGGTGATGGGTTGAAAGAGAGGGTCCGGAACACGAGTATTTGGATCGATGGACGGGGGAGATAACACAGAGGTATCAGAAGGTGCATGTCTTTGATGTGGACATTGAAGGAGGGCCGAGAATTCTTGAGAGTCGGTAGGTATCATACCGGTAGTACTGCCAATTGGGAAGCGGGACAAGGCGCTGACAGATAGGTGATTAGGAGTGCAGAACCCGGAACCGCGCTGACACCGCCGTTTGATACACCTATTGGAAAGTTGGATTTATTGATTTGCTTTGATGTTCTCTTCCACCGCGCTGTTTCCAAGAATCGCAATGGCTAACCCTGGTAATAGTTTCGGTTCCCAGAGGTCTCGCTAGCCCTCCGACGACAGGGGGCCTCAATTCTAACCTATAATACGTTTTCTAGATCGAGATCTGCAGATCCACCTCCTCCCCCAATGCATGCCAGAGCTCCACGGCGCGTAACGGCCACTCCGAAAACAGGACCCATCAGGACCTTCAGCCCGAATACTGATTTATCTCCCTTCTACGCCCTCACTCGATCCAGAGTAGCTGTGTAGGCATCTCCCAGTTCATTGCCTCATGTCATCTCCTCAAGTTTCTTTCTTCTCTGACGAATTGTAACCCATCAAGAAAAGCGTTGATGTTTAGCGAAAAAAGGAGGAATCTACGCGCAATCATTGGTAAGTGTTCATTGATAGGCTGCAAATGTTAAATAGTGTAAGGAACATGCCAGATAACTTTTCTAAGATAATTCTCACAATATCCGCCCGTAAATCATCGTCCATCGTACGATATCTGGCTTGGGGCAGCTGGGTAACCTCATCTCTAGATAATTCCAAATATCTTTGGCACTGGCGCTGATAGGTATCACAGCCGCCTTGGTAATATCTCCCCTCATGTGGGGCCCCCCCGTGAGGAACATTCGCATGGTATGAGACTCCCGATCAATATCTCTCAGCGACTCCAGAAGGTCTGGTAGATGCTTTGGCAAGCGCTCGTCTAGGACATCAATACAAATGAAAACACGGGGTCGCAAAGGGGTAGCGATCCTCTGCATTCTCGTAGGACCTGGAGGTCGTATGCACATGCCACCAATCTCTTTCTTCCCTTCCTCAAATGCCTGACGCAGATATTTCGGGATCTCGCCTCTTCCTACCAGCAGCTTTAGAATATCTCCCATCATGTTGGTGACCTTCTGTTCTTGCTAGGAACGGTAGTCACAGTATAAGCATGTGACAGCGATATTCTCTTCTTTGTCCAATTGCACAAGCCGTCGATCACCAGCGAACTGTTTTTTCTCGCCATGAGCGGTATTCGCTATTTTCCGAGAATCCCGCCATTTGCCTCAGATATGTCTTGCCCACTCCATGATTCCCGCTGCAAAATAGAACAGCCTTATCGGTTCCACCCTCAAACTCTCTCCATTCCCGAAAATCCCCTAGTCCAAAAGCCAATCCCAAACACCGTCGGATCGGTCGTTGCGTATGCCTTGATGTCTGTTATTTAGCTCTAGTGGGGAGAGCCAGCGCAGAATCTGTGCATCCTCGCCGGAGTTATTGAGGATGCTGTAGAAACCGCAGGTGGAACAGAGGTTGTTGATAGATCGAGGGACCACCGGAATATTCACGGGGGTTGATGCGGTGGGATAACGGACTCATACAACCTCTACGAGAAGTATGCATCGAGACCCGGCTTGTGGAATCCCCTGAGCAGAATGGTGTTTATCGTAACCAGATTTTCCGCAACTGAGATTGGCCATTGCCCATCTAACACCCGGAGGCCTTCCTCCTCAACCAGCCCTTATACTTTTTGCTAAACAACCAAAAATGTACAAAGTCCAACAATTTCATTAAAATTTGTATCTGCCTCAATAATTGCCTTAATATGGTGGGGTGAGGGGGGAGTGAGGGGGAGGGGTTGCAATCTCGCGCAGTTGACCGTTCCGGGGCCCAATATTCGGTTACTTATGCCAAAGTACAATAGTATCGCAAACTGAACAAGTCCGGGCAATGATCATATAAAATGAGAGGGCCCTGAGAGTTGGCATGTTCCTCGGGATACAGCGAAAGAGCTGTGTGCCCATCGTGCAGAAGAGACGAATGAGGCTATGGGTCTCTGGGCTTAGGTCGGTCGGCGGCCGCGGCGCGGCAGGCCCACGGTGGTTCCACCGCTACCCCACCCTTCCGTTCCAGTAGTAAATTTATTATCCTCTCATGTCTGTAGTAGGCAGCGAAAGTGAGCAGTGTTCTACGATCAGCATTAGGTATGTCTAGGTCGATAACTTCCCTCCTCGATAGCAGCTTGACCACTCCGTTATTTCCGGACAAGGCGGGGAAGGTAAGGGGTGCATGGCCACCTCTGGACCGGAAGCTAGGGCTAACATCCACCCGTTCCGAGAGCAGTTTCACGATTTCCTCTTGTCTGTGGCGAGTGGCTGAGGCGAGTGGTGTTCGCCTGCCCACGATTGGTAGGTTGGAGTTGAGATCTTTTCGTTTCAGTACTAACTTTACAGCCCCTCATAGCCGGAGAGGGCGGCAAGTGCGAGTAGTGTTCAACGCTTGTTGCTTGCCAAGTTGGGGTCAACATCTTCCCATTCCACCAATAGCTTCGCGAGTTCCTCCTGCCCATTGGTTGCAGCCACCGATAGGGGCCACTGGCCATATCTATCTAGCCTGCCGAAGTCGACGTCCTTCATTTCCAGGAGTAATATCACGACTTCTTCCAGCCCTTTCCGGCTGGCATACCAGAGTGGCGTTCGGGCATCCCTGTCCCCTGCGTTAGGGTTCACCTCTTTACTTTGCAGGAGCATCTTCACGATTTACTCATGCCCGCGCTGGCAGGCATGCCGGAGTGGTGTCCCGCCATCTTTGTTTTCTTTGTCTGGGCTTGCGTTATTCCCTTGCAGGAGTAGGCTGGCGATTTCTGTGTGCCCAAGATGGCTAGCCCACTCAAGTATAATCGGCAGTAGCTGTCTTGGCTGTCAGGGTTGACATCTTTCCTCTAGATATCATAAGTAACTTCGTGGCTTCCGTACGTCCCCCGCAACCCGCGCCGCAGAGCGCCGTCCCCCCACAGCTGTGGCAGGATGTCGAAGGTCCTGCGTGGGTGCAATGAGATGCTAGGAATTGGGATAGTGGTAGTTGGGATAGGGCGTATGTGGGTTGGTCGATAGCGACGATAACTGGCTGTGGAGCGGAGAAGAAAGGCGCAAGAAATGACCTCAGCAGAGTTGAGGATATGAGGAAAGGGAAAGAAAAATAGGGATCAAACTTGGATTGATCGTTTTTATCAGAGGGTAAAAAGAATGATCATTTGCACTTGGGTGTTCAAGCGAGGAGGACTACCGTAAGGCAAGAACACTAGAGAACTGCCCCTCTGTGCCCCAACAGGAAAGTGTATGATAGAATATCTCCGCTGCAAAATAGAATACAGCACATGACATTACACGAAGTTTAGTATCATAGTCATGTGTGAGCTCTAAATAGCCTCCCCCTTCCCGATCCAATTCCATCCCCAATGTCTCTACACCGGCCGGGATGTGCCTGACCCCATTTATTCTGTAGTTAAGCCTACCTCCAGCTTCCTCCACAGGCTCAGAGTGCTTTCAGTTTTCAATAATCAAACCACCAACATCTTTGGTACTGAGTTCGCGATCAGTGATACCACCGATTTGTGGTATTGGATTCATATCCTGAAAGCTCTTGATGACAATATTTTTCTCGAAAACAAACTTTCGTAAAGTAGGATTTTTTATACGACAGCAAATCGAGCACTAAATCATAATCGGTGCGGATCGCGAGTCGGTTCATTATCTATTTTTCTTTCTCCCTTATCTCACTCTAGATTAACAGCAAAGAACATGCGCATATATGAAACATAACGAAATCATCCCCACCCTCCATGGATCTTCTCACATATCCATTTTCCTCCACGCATGTGATGGCATAGAAATCCCAGCAGTGGAGAGTTGTTGTATTGGTAGTGTGGAGGAGCATAGCTATAAGTGTGTTAAGGGATAAGGGCTACTGTGTATTGTGTATGCAAGTAGGCATAGTCCTAGGTGTGAGCACATGGATGGCAGCTTGGTATGCCCACAACTCTGTATATAATATATTATAAAGGTAGATCTCCACTCATAAAATATTAAGCCTTCCTCAACTTCTCCGACCATCATTATGCCTCTGTGCTCCACTCAGTATCCACGTCTGTGTCCATCGTCACCACCATCACGACTGGGCGATACTCTCACCTCTATCAGCATGCCCCCCCTTCACTTGCTTGATACCATGATAACAGGGAAAAAAAATAACATTCTCCGCAATCCTCTGAGAAAAAATAAAATGTATAGTAAAATACTCCTGCTCTCCAGCGATGATACGGTAATGCCCGAGCATGTTCTGCTAAACACGGTATGAGTCCAACCATTGCTTGGAAAGCCCCATGTCAGTTCGGTCGAAATAATCTTCAGCCACGAAACCCCTGTGTGCCCAGGCAACCATAGTGTCAAATCTTGGAGAAACCCAAGCGAAAGCTCTCAGGTGGCCAGGCAATCCGAAAAAATCAGTGAACAACCTGCAGCCCTTTGATAATCACTCAGAATAGGAGAATGGGGCAACATGCTCTTTTTGCTATAGATTCTCTAAAAAAAATCTATGTTCTCCCGGCCAACAACCACAATACCTCCATCCACCCAAATCTCACACTGTCCTACCTCGAGACACTCTATACCATTCTTCACACAACTCTGTAACCACACCAGGTGAACACATGATATGACTGGACGGTAATTCGCAACACTAGCTCGTAGAGACGAGGTCTCTGGCAGTGGGAAGCATATGCCGTAGCAATTACTTGTTCCGAATGTTTACTAGCTAGTAGCCGTTTGTAGCAGACTGGCCAAAGGCTGTTTGGTGGGAGTTTGGAAATGGTAGCACCTTTGTTCAATGCTGTTTTATTCCCTTCCATCAGCTAATCAGTTGGGATACTAATCAGCTAATGGAAGGGAATAGTCCGGCATATACCGGCGTGGATACTAAGAGCTTGTGAAATCAAACATGGCTTCGTCCCGGAGGTATGGATGTTTATCCGCTATTTGGGCAAAAGATGCCTTATGTGGGTAGATTTACAAGAAATAGGAAGCCCAACCTCCCAGTTATCCCGCCCAAGAATTTAAGGGGGGAAACAAAAGTCCCGGGATTTGTACTCGTGTATGCATCCCGAAGATGGGGTAAAAAGGAAAGTGATTATGGCGGTAATAAGCGTCTAAGGTGGACAAAGAAATGGACCTTAACGCTAGCCCTGGATACATCATTCCCAGTAGCAATTGTCTACATCTTACTATGATATAACAATGCAAATGTCTTTTCAGTTTCACCCATTTTATCTAGGATAACTGGAGCAACCACTATTTCCTGCTAAAAGCAGATCCATTCACACCCACAGCTATACGCCCGTGCTGTCATCCACCCATATCAACGACTCTCGCTACTATTGCACCAACCAACTGCGCCATGTTAGTCTACCGTATTTCAAATGCCGTACCAATAGCGCCAAATCGCACCCACTACTGACACGGTACAACACTCCCCAAGACCCTACCCATTCCAGTTCTCACAACACATCACTCGTCCCGACCCCAAGCTCAAAACTTTCGAACACAGCAGGTGGTAGCTAAAGTAGGAATGTGCACGACTCTCGAGGATCAACTATGAGCGGCCCGGCATCTAGGCCTCTTGTAGTATACCCGGCGCGTTCCCGTGCCGAAGTAATTTAAAAAAGGAGGATCTGGGGGGTTCTAAATATACTACCTCGCGGGTTACTTGCCGGTGTTTTATGAAAGCGTTGGGTATCATAATCCACAATGGTAGACGCCTACGGTAGTCTTTTTGTAACAGAGGAGTACTCGTACGTGTGATACTTGTTGTAAAGCAAGTATAGTTAATCCAATGCTAGATAAATGCTGGTCCACTATTTTTGTGTTTCTTGGTTGTCTCCTGGGAAAACAATTCCCATCCAACCTTCGTTCTTGAAAGAAGAAAAATTCCAACAGCCGAGCATTGTCCAATAACTTCTGCAAATAACTTCCTTGGACGAAAGGAGGCTCCAATGAACATGTCCAAGATTGGTAATCCTGCCACTGTTTCACATCCCGAGCGGCCATATCGAACCCTAGGATTCAATAAATTTAATATCCTTGTGGCGGAACGGCACCAGCCGCATGTGGGAGCATGTAAGAGAATGTCTCACCGAGTTCAACCGACACTTTGGTTGCATTTGTCAAACATCCCGACTTCTCTGTCTACAATCTCTTCCTAGCGAGCGTCCTTCTGATAAGGACAACAACCAACACCATCCAAGTGAGTCACCAAGTATACTGCCATAGCTCTAAGAGTTCTCTAACGCTGTAACAGCAAAAGCTATGGGGATCAAATCCATTCTCCTCCCCGCGATTGCCATATTTTTAGGTCGGTCCCTAATTATACCAACATCCCCCCCCTAGCCAAAGCTAACCTTCCCCAGGCTACCTCCTCCAAGGCCATGTAATCCCGTACCTCCACCGCAGCTACCATCTGATGGGCTTCTCCCGCACGCTCTCGCAGCTCCCACCAGAGGGCAGCTGCGCAGTAGCGCACCAGGACAAATTCTTAGGTTGCGAGGACATACACATCTACAAAAAGGAAAAGGGCACGACCTATATGTTTGCCGCGTGTCTAGCAGAGTACAAAAATCGGTGGCGTTCGATGTCTGAGTTGCGCGCTATCGATAAAAATAATAGGCCTGTGCCGACACCAGCGGGGGATAAGATTTGGAGGTGGAGGTTGGAAACAGACGAGGTTGTTGAGTTGGAGTTGCCGGGGTTCGCGGAGGGGGGCGATGAGCGGGCTTGGCACGGTTTGTTCACTGTCGTTTCTGGCGGGGGTGGAGCGGTTTTGTTAAGTTGATTTCAGGATTTGATTTCGTCGAAAACGCTGACGGCTCACTCTCGTTCTACATCATCAACCACAAGGTCTCCGGCGACACGATAGAAAAATTCACGCACAAGCCGGACGCCGAAAATCACATCCTTGCCCACTCAGCTACTTTCCCGCTCCCGGAAAATGGTATCGGGAAGCACCCCAATGACGTCTACGCCTACCCAGACCCGACCGGGAAGGACATCTTCTACGTGACCTCTGATCACAAACACGACAGCGG
This sequence comes from Tuber brumale, assembly GCA_014065205.1. Taxonomy (NCBI): domain Eukaryota; kingdom Fungi; phylum Ascomycota; class Pezizomycetes; order Pezizales; family Tuberaceae; genus Tuber; species Tuber brumale. Next base: position 77,607 of record JACCEG010000510.1, read on the forward strand.
CATAATGCGCACGGTAGAAGATTACACACGAAGACCTTGGTCACACCTAGCATACTACTCCTCCGAAACCGGCTGGAAGGTCGCCAAGTCAGGCCTTGCAGGCGCGAACGGTCTCGCTGGGACAAAGCCCACCGATGGAGGTCCGGCAAGAATCTACCTGGCAGAGGTACTCGGCGGGAACATAATTATTCTCGAACACCGACCTAACGCTGTCGGTGAAGTCCGCGAAATACAGACCATACCACTCGGCTTTTTACCGGATAACCCGTCATTATTACCTGGTGAGAAGGACTTGTATATAGCTGGGCACGTAACCCCACTACAGACTTACGAGCACATTTATAAACCCGAGAGCGTAGGCAGCGGGAGTGCTGTTGCCCGGGTCGCGCTAAGTCAGACCGGCAGTGACTTTTTCGGTGGGAAGGATGAGTATACTAGCACTCCCGTTGTTGAAGAGATACTTGTCGACGTGGAGGGCAAGTTGGTGAATGCGAGCTCTACTTCTGTATTTTGGGATAAGCTCCCGCCGGCGGGAGCAACCGAGGAGGGCGAGGTAGAAGGGGGCGAGGTAGAAGGGGGCGAGGTGGTTGTGGGGGATTTGTTTGTCACAGGATTAACGGGGAGAGGTATGTTATCTATAGCGAGTCTGCTTTTTTTCTCTTTTTGCATCTGTGCCTGTGTACTCATGCTGTTGATAACTAACTTGGCTTTAGGAATCCTGAGGTGCAAAGAATTCAAGTATGACACCAGCGACGATCCAATCGTCAATGAGGAACAGTAGGGAGATAACGTGGAAAGGGAAGAACACGAGGAAGAGGAATAATTAGAAGCCAATTTGTGCTTGGAGATTGTTAAACATATCCAGTCGACCGAGCCTTGGTCCCTGCCTGCAGGTGAAATGACCATATTGTGAGGAGCCCCGCCACCTGTGTGATATAAATGGTTTCCGGTGGGGTGGTTGCCCGTCTCCAGGTATAGGAAGATTTCTGCCATCTCGTAATAGAAGCCTAGGCTACAAGTTACCTATGACGAGGCCGTTTGTAACAAGGATAATTCCCGGCTTCGTATCGTAAGATCCCATACGGACACAAACATCCCCACTCAGTGACCGAGAGATATCCCATGGACACACATGTACCCGGCATAATGAATCCGAACGCGAGGGGCAAATTTTTGTACGGCATATTATCTGTGCACGTTCCAGGGCCCACATTAAATTCAGACTCAGATGTTCAAGTACAGTACTTCATGCTGGATACTTGTAGAGTGAGTCCTTCGAGGATCTTTTAAAATATCCAGACTAGCACTACTGCGCCACGATAAAGAATAATCTGGTTAAAATGTCCCAAAGCACCTAGGAAGCAAGTATTAGTATGAAGACAAGGTGAGATGTGGATACGTTGTCAAAGTAAGAACCCAGCCCACATCAGCCAGCGCATCACCACCCAATTCCCCAGCCCCAATAACTGGACTCTGGAGCCCGCGATGCAAAAGTATGTATGCTGACTGTGCCCACCTATTCAAAACTTATTTCGAGTGATGTTTAGTGAATACTAGTATCCTAGCGTAAAGTACAATTACGAATACGAAAATCACGCACACTAATTTGAGGTGATGGGATCTTTGCTCCCAGAAGGGGCGCTCAAGCGAAATGAGCGGGAGGTTGAGAGGGAATGAGATGTTTGTAAGCGTTGAGAGCGTAGAGGCCTTGTGCGCTTTTTACGAGTTTTGGTTCCTTACTGACTGTGGTGGCGATGCACACAATGATATTGGGTAATATGATACGATGGATGGATGAATGAATGGACAGAAAGGGTACAGTATGTAGTAAGGTAGGAGAAAATAGTAATAATGTGTCACGGACGTGATAGTGCACAGGGACGGACATGTAGGGAAGCGGGGTTTGGTCTGGGTGGTTGAGAGAGTGAGAGCCACAGTGTGGGGGAAATATCAGGAGATTTGTTGTGTGCATTATGGTGATCGTGGTGGTCCTGGTTACTTAGTTTAGCATCATAATATGTACGGCTTTTTTTTTTTTTTTTTTTTTTTTTTTTTTTTTTTTTTTTTTTTTTTTTTTTTTTTTTTTTGTTCCTCTGTTGGTATAAGGTTTTACACATGAAAACAAGATGATATGGTAATTACAGTTACGGAATTCTGCATACTTTGCGGTTTAACTTAGTTTATTAGTTATCTAGTCTTTATCTGCATATTATACGTATACATTCATAAACGGACCTACTCTACCTGAGGGATTACACCGTTAGCTGACCACCACCCGCTTTAACGATTGCTCTATAGGCCCAACTCTTCGCCTCCATCGATCAATCAATACCGGTATACGATCAAATCTCACTCTTTCCTTCATCAAACCGGGCTAAACCCTGACATCCTCCCTCGATTCCCAGGTCCCTGCCACCACCACCACCACCACCACCTTATCCATTCCAGGGGATTAAGCTCTTACCGAAAAATAGAAGTAAAGTTAGATTTATATCTCCGAACGCATAGGCTAGCGTGGTGATATAGCATATCAGCATCATCATCATCTAGTCCAGCTGACCCATCGGTCAGACAAGAGCAGGAAGGTGGGATACGAGTTACCGGTAAGTGCACTAATCCGTTATCGCGCCGATACTGGTAATCTGAAATGCTGAATATAGCATAGGCCACACATACACATTGAGAAGGGAAGGAAAAAGTGGCTGCGGAAAATGTGAGTATTTCTCTCTTTCAAGACATCTTGGGGGGGGGGGGTATACGTGCGGACAGTTGCACAATATGTGGATCTCACTTATGTGATGTGATAAGGTAGGATATTTAATAGTGTGGCAACATAATAAAAGGGTGGTGAAGGAGAAAGCAAGTCAATTACATCTCCAGGAATTGTCCATGGACATCGCTGTAACGGGACATTTGGTACAGTGAGGATACTTGCAATTGCTTGAACCGGCCTGGCCCAGCCGGGATAATTCGCTTACTCTCGTGCCCGGCAGCACAGACTCATCGTACTTACTCTGTTAGGCATTTACTCGTGAAATTCGCTTATCCATTCGCCTTCCCAGTAATCACGCCCTAAGAATTTGAAGATTCCCGAACATCGTGGATTCGATATTCACTCCGACTATGATAAGAAAGTTGTCGTCAAATCCATCTCAGAGTATCCGCCTTAGTTCCTGGCGGAGTATCATCACGCTATTCCCTCTCCGGTAAAAGCTCCACCGTTGCGATTAGAAATTCTAGCTAATACCTCCAAATCCGGATATATCGGGCAGTCCAGTGGCAGCTAAATATAGAAAACCTCGAACGCGTCAAACAAATCCAAATAATTTGTTTTTTACAAAATTAATAAGGACCTATTTTTGCTACTTGCGGGGTAATTAGTCCTATTTATTATTTTATCCCTCCCCCCGTCGGTAAATCCCTCCCCTCCTTCCCGGGAGGGGGAGCTCTGACTGAATTAGGGCATGTGTGTGTCGCCAAAAGCGGGTTAGCCGTGTTCAATACCAAGCTTTGTGGATGCGCGGGAGGGACAAGAATAGAGGCTGATTATTTGTGAACTCTTGAGAACAGTTGACAGGGATTGCTGGCTTCAGTGTGGATTTGGGGGTTGGGTGAAGGAGGCATGAAACTGGATTGGGGGAGGACAAAAATGTAGGCATGAAGGGGGATGCAGGTACGAATCGGCTTGTTTTATTTTCTCCTTCTGCAGAGAGGGAGGGACACTCGTACTAGTACACTCACACTCATCACAGGACCATGGTTGTTGTGTGGCTCTAGTTGTAGGAATTCGACATCTGCCATGGATGCGTGGGAGACATACCCACACCCTCCATTCTCAAGAGCTACCGGGTGAGATACACCAATCAGTTGGGTGGGTTCCAGTTCTATAAAGAATTGATCGTCCCCCTAGTTGCTAATCTTTTTTTTCTTCTTTTGCTTTGCACTTCGTGGATGTTCTTGCTCTTCTCCTACGGTCTTATATCCCCTTATCTCCCCTACTCGGGCTCACTTACTCCTGCGCTCTCCTCCCCCTCCAACTACTACTACCTCACTACCACCGTTTGAGTCCTTTTCTTTTCTTTTTTTCTTTTTACTCTGTTCTATATATCTCTTTCTCGCTTGTTTATATTGTTTTACCTCTCACGTCCTTGGACCAGGACGAACTTTTATAATCCTCATACCCATTAATTCTTTATTAACAACATCTAAACAAAAAAAATAAACAAAAAAAAAAACATCACGATATGCGGCTTACCACCTTAGCAACAGTCTCTGGACTGCTCATGTGTGTTCATGCTAGCGCAATTCCTCCAAACGCGCAATTGGCGGACCTGATGAACCTGCTGGAGAAACGTGAATTCGGTGCACTCCAACTGACCGGATGCGACCTTAGCAAGGCCATTTTACCGAAATCAGATGGTTTCTATAACCTCCTCCTCCCTCCTTCGATCCAATCTGCGAGAAAAAGAGGCAAGTGATTGACTGATTCGTTTGTTGCAGGAACAACCCTCCTTGCGGATCCTGAACCAGGCCTAACATTAACAAACGTGGTCCTGGGCCGGGGCACACAGAACTACACCTGCACCGATAATACCGAAAGTTCCATACCAGTATCCCAAGGCGCCCTAGCAACCCTCTACGACGTCTCCTGCCTAGCGGCGAACCACCCCTCCCTGCTCCACGAACTCCCAGACGTCCTGGTACAGCTCCAAACTTCAGTGCAATTCTACATAACCGCCGTCTTCCAGCGCTTCTCGAAGGAGAAAATCGTAGCCGGCCACCACTTCTTCGCCCCGGACTACAGCACTCCTGTTTTCGACTTCCGCGTCACGCCGGATATCAAGAGGTACTTCAGCGGGAAGAGGGACGCTGGCGTGGCGGCGACGGCGTACTCCAGCAAGGGCTCGCCGGGACAGGAATACGGAGCGGTGGACTGGCTGAGACTGAAGGCGGGGGATAAGTCTGTCGAGTCGAAATTGGCGTATAGAGTAAATACCGCTGGTGGAAAGGCCCCCGAGAATTGCAAAGGAATGCAGAAGAATTTCAATATAGATTATGCGGCCGAGTATTGTTTGTTTTGTCCCCTCCTTGCTATCACCGTGTATTGGTGTTCTTTTTTCTTCTTTTCTTTCTTTCTTTTTTCGACTGGGGGGCGAGATGGAGCTAATGCGGGATTGTGGATAGGGTTCTACAACTAAACTGCACGAGCCACCAACCGTTCAACTGTGCAAGTACGAGACGAGACGAGACGAGACAAGACGGAATGAAAGGTTCATGTATCGTGGATTGTTATCACACCCGTGGGGTCCTTTCTCTCGGCTCCAGTGGTGGGTTTTCGTTGTGAATTTTTCCCGTCCGTGGATTGCATTGGGAGGCCGGGATTGATTCGGGAGGTTGGTGTTCACGGCCTTCGCCATAAGGGAAAAGGAAAGGAAAGGAAAGGAAAAGAAAAAAACATAATATTATTATGACACTGTCGCGGTCATTACCGGTCCATCCACCCTATTAATCCATTCACATCATTTTGTATCTAATCCTCCTTTTCGCCTTCACCTTTGTGTACTTTTTCTTCCATTTCCTCGTTTTGCTCCTTCTGTATTCTTTGTCGCCTTCCCCTTCTTTTACACCATTCTTTATTCTATTGTATCATAACTTGCTTTTAAGCATACCATTTATTTCTCTTTCCATCCTACCCTATTCCTATTCCTCCATCTCTCTTTTTTCTCTCCCTGCCTATTCCGCCGCAGTGATATCTGCACGACACATGTGCCAGCACTCTCCAAGTCTGGCGAACAGCAGCAGCACTTTTTTTACCCAATCCCAGTCCGCCCTTCTTCCCACCCCAGTTCCCCTCCTCTTCCATATCCGTAACAGGAAACCGAAGAGGCGTCTGCCGGTACGGGGTGAAAATTGCTGAATTAGGCGCTTGTGATACGGGAGCATATTGTTCAGGATAACTTGTATTATTAACATGGGTGGATACGACTTTTTTAATGTTAGGGGTTAACTCTTGTTTGCTTCTTTTTTTTTGACAGGGTGTGGGGTTGAAGTGCGGGAGGATCTACCGTACTGTTAATCTACTTTACCTTTGCGTTTGTGGTGTGATACTTGTAAGTTGAATACCGTATAATAACTAAGAGTAAATAAGTTATATATATAGGCGCGGATAGAGTTAGTAATCGTGCAGTGCTGTGCAGTGTCGTGGGCGAGTGATATCTCTTGACAAGCGAGGTCGTGGTATAGACTAGACTTAGAGAGGCTCATAAGGCAAGGCAAAGGCGAAGGCAAGGGCAAGTGAAAAATCTAATTATCATAGTAGCACAAGTACAAGTTTGGTTTCGATCGGAGGAACGGGAGGTATGATATTTTTGAGCGCATATTTTTTTTCTTCTTCTTCTCTCTGGTAAAGTACCAAGAGTACAGTACCAAGACTGCCGGTAAGTTTAAGTATCTCATCTTTTTTTTATCGTCCACTTACAAATACTTACAATTCGAAGCACAAATAACACGTATATTATAATAGCACTTGTGCGGTAGGGTAAAAAAAAAAAAAAAAAAAAACTCCTACGATCCTATCCCGCCCTCATTTTGTACTGAACCGTAAAGGTATGTCTATGGCGCTATGGCTGGGGCACACTTCAAAAGCACTTACACGTGGTCCCTCTGATTTTCCTTGCAAAAAATTCTCACGGTGCTAGAACTGAACTCAACTGAACTGTCTTATCCTTAACGGCTCGCTCGCTGGTCGGGGGGGCGGGGGGGCTGGCCGGTATGGTAACTGTACTGTGTACTGTACGAGCACTGGGCACTTGCGGCGTGCATACTTGTTGTACAGTACTAGTACTGTACCATAGTCTAGCCTACAGGAAAGGGCGTGTGCGCAGAAGATTCATTCATTGATCGCGCTAATAATATTCTGGGATGCGGCGGCATATTCTATCGATGGGGATGGGATGGATGGATGGGCATTGCCTTCTTGGCGAGAGTTTCTTGGAATACCGGTAGGTAATTATATGCTTGTGGGGGGGGTGGGGAACTTTTTGCTGGTGCGAAGTGGAATCGCTAGTGATGGTGGTGGGGTTAATATATTCATTACTTAAGGCAGTAGTAAATAGTAGTAGTCTAGAGGGGAATGGAAATAGCAAAGCGAAGGAGGAGGGAAATGTTTTCATGGGAGTTGGAAACATATTATACTAGGAATGGGGGGGAGCGTACGGTAGTTCACTACCATCATCGGGATAAATCGCACAGACTCGGGATTGCACGGTATCATACAGTAAATAGCAGTGCTCTGCTTGTGCGGCTGAGTTGAAGTCACGCACGTACTGTACATAACGATTGACGGCTACGGTAATCGGCATTACCGGTCTTGTCTTTGTTGGATGCGGTACTGAATTCAGTAGTGTATACGCTGACGTGACATGCGCGATTGATCGCTGGAGGAAAAAAAAAACCTCCATTCAACGAACTCCAGTAGACTATAACCACAACTACCTTCACCCCCTCACCCCCCCCCTTCCTCCTTCCTCTAATATGCCGTTAATAATATATTTTGGAATAGAGAGACCTGTTAATTCAGTGGTGGGAAAATAAAATAAAATAAAATAAAAAACATCGTGAAAACCTCGCGTGTATGCGATAGGGAATGCTAAATTTACGACTCCCACTGAATTCAGTACTTCATCCGGAACCTCGAAATAATTCCTATTGGACCCGACGATCGCTACTACAGTGATTTTGGGTGCGCGACTTCAACTCTACAGCTCGGCCGCGCGAGTTTTCAGTATCGTACGGTACAGTACTCGTACTCGGGCACAATAAACGGTTATGGGTTGGGAATAATCGGAAAACAGGGGGGGGTTAGAAACACCGAAGGTGATTGGCTCGTGTCGGAGCGCGCTCCAATCAGAAAAAAAAACTCCAGAAGCCCTTTGTCTCATTTTCCGGGTCTTTTCTATACAAGAAACTAACTTACCCGTCTAAACGCTGAATGAGTAGCGGTGTGAGTTGCTGCTTGTGGCTAGCTAAACTCTACCGTAGCCGCGCAACGATGAAAATAGCTCTTTTTTTTTTTTTTGCCTTGCCTTGCTTTGCTAGGGTTAGGGTTTACTGGACGGGTGTGACTGCAAAATGTTTTGTGCCTTCAACGAGATTGGTGAAAGGTTGTTAGTCTAGTACTTACGCGTTCGTTTTGTCCGATATTTACAGGAGTTTTTTTTTTTTTTTTTTGGTTTCCTTGGTACTGTTGTACTCGTACTGTGCTCGTACTGTATTTGGGCTTTGTCGGATTGGATGGTTGTACATATAGTAAGGCGATTGATCAATCTGTGCTAATTTCCGTTTGTCCCCCCCCCTTTTTTTTTTTTGGAGGGGAGGTGTTACTGTTTTGATGTTGCATGAATTGGTATGCATATGGTAGGTCGGTTGACTTCAGCTTTATTAATTCTGCCGCGAGAGCGAATTGCGGGGACTGCGGCCGGGGTTGGTGGGGGTGGTGTGGTGGGTCCTTGGAGAGTCGTTGTGGGGTTCAAGTGCTGCGATGCAATGTATTTGTATTGCCTCGGGGGGGAACGGGGTGTTACGGGCCTAGTACTGTGAGATCGGGCCCCTAGCTAGCATGAGAATTAGCTGAGGGTTAAAAAGCTTATGTGCGGTTAATTTATTAAGGGATTTGCTCGTACAACTGCTTTGCACCCTGGTATGATACTGTATTCCTGGGCCGATTGCCGGAGGTCGTTGAAAGTGAATCCGTGGCATTTAGCTCCGGGGCTTGTAGGGGGGGTGCTGGTTCTGCTTCAGTGAATATTTTTTTCGCTATTTGATTAAGCGGTTGCTGGTTATCCGCACTACGGTCGTATCATGCCGGAACAGAGTTTTCCTGTACATAAGTGCAGAATAATTATTTGTGGCTTTATTTTGGTGTATTTGCTCTGCTCTAATGGCTGCATTTCTTGGCTGTGGTAGGCATTTGGTAGTAGTTGGTGATATGCATATATTGAACTTATGCAAGAGAAGATATCAGGTGTGTGTGATAGCTGTCCCCATGCAATAATTTTAGTCATGCTTGGAGGATGTTCGGGTACATTTATATAGGGGGTGGTGAAAGGGTATGTGCCTCCTCTTTCGCGCCAAACTACTGCGGGGGTATAGAGATGTTTGTCATGTTTGTCATGTTGTATCACTTCAATTTTCTTCAGTGTATCCACCCCTTCCCTTCCCTTCTTTCCCTTTTCACTTTGGGGAACCGCTATGTGGGTGGCATGGGAACCTAAATAGTCCAGGGGTAGGGTGGCGGATGTATTGGGTATATAACGTGGAGAGCCTTGGACCACCGAATATCTTAACGATACTATTCTATACGCTCTGATATTATCTCTCTTCAGGGGTCGACAGCCATCGCATGTTCATAGCTCCTTTTCTCCTGATGCCTGCTGGCCGAGCTGTAACGATAATTTAGCGCTGTGTTTCAAAAGCTTGGGCATGTAGTAGTATCTCGAAACGTGCCTATCAGTAGGAATAGTGAATGTAGAAGGGTAGGTTAAAGCTAAAACCCTCTGCTGTTAGGAAGTAGTCGAGAATTCCGGGACTCGGAGCTATTGCCAAAGGTAGCCATTGAGTCTCCCGGAAATACTATAGTTGACGGGGAAGTCAAAGCAGATCAATAGGCCGGGCTTCTGGAGAGGTGTATCAAACCGTGGGTCGGAGCGAGTCTTGGCTCGGCACTCCTACATCTCCCAGTGGGTATAGCCACTTACTTACTCTCGGGAATCTTGGGCTGCCTTTCGGTATTTATATGCAAAAAATATCTACCCTTCTGATGTTGCTGTATATATTCTCCCTGCACATTAGTGTAGGTATTCATGTTCAAGACCTTCTTTTTCCACTCATCTCTAGTAGGTTCGTGTATGCCGGTGCCGGCCGGGCATCCGTTGGCCGGTGGATGGATATTACTACTCTCGGAGCGGAGGAGATTTTGGTCTACTCTGTTCTTGATTTACGCACTAGTATACGTTAAGATATTCCCTTCAGCAAGGTGTTCACTCGGAATCTCTGGGCAAGAGGAGAAATCAACACTAAGCAAAGATTCTCTTTTTTTCCCGCCCAAGTCCTCGCAAAAAAAAAACAATACTGACGATCTCAAACTATCACGAGCCTGATACTAGCCAGGAAAAATCCACAAGAAGTGGTGGTCACAAGCTTCCCCCGAAGATATGTTGTTGAATCAGCACTCTCTAACTTAGTCAGATACAAGAAAAAAGAGGCTTAGGTACAAGTGGGTTTGTGGTGCAATAGTTTACTACTAACGACCTATGATATAAACCCACACCCGGCCAGGCCGACCGACTTGAAGGGGCCCGGGGGTATGTTGCCGATTGCTTGGGCTCTATTCCCAATATGCTCATTCATTCATTTCTTTTTCTTTTTAATCTTGTGGAGAGGGGAAAGCAAGGGTTTGGGGTTGATGTGAGGTGGGGGATCTGGGTTGAGATTATTCTGGGGTATGATAGATTAGGTGGTGTTTGCTATAGGTGGGACCTAACCTTGAGCCTGACGTGGCTCAGCCCATGGAAGGGAATGGCCTGGGCAGCCCGGGGCTGGTATGATGGGGGGTCTTGAACTGACACTGTCATAGTGGAGTATTGTTATTCGTCATCCAGTATCACTCGTTAACTCTATTGGAACAATTGTTGTATCGATATCAGATCCAAGGGAAGGTAATAAGGTGAAAATTGATACGGCGCCAAGGGCTGCGGGGGAAAGTGGGTAACCTCCCCCCCAGCTTCGATTTGTTTCTCTGGGGGCTGGTGATTCGCCGGGGTGTATGACGCCTTTTTAGCAATTTGATTAAGGATTATTTTTGTGTCTCCTACCTTCTTAAAATCAAAAATTCCCGAATCTCTCAACTCATAAGAATGTTCTATAGATTTAAGCTGTTAGAAACTGGCTTGTCGCGGAGAAATGGCTTCCTTTGCGGTATCTGCTCGGTTTGTGGGGCTGGGGGTTATGGGGGTTCCTGGAATGTGGGAGCTGTGGCTTTGTTCATTGGACGAGTGATGTGGAATGATGGACTAGTTTCAGAGTCACGATATTGGACCTGTATATAACCTACCTGATAATGAATACATAACATAGTATTTGGGATTTTTTTGTCTTTATTAGGTAGTTGAATGGAGACCTGAATTTTCTATATCATACTTTCCCGGTGGATCTATGATAACTATTACTGTTGCTTCAATTCACCACTTTGGGTTTTGTGGGGCAGCCAGTGCTTGGGCTGGGGTTAAGAATTTTCAACCTAGGCGCACCCAGTATGAGGCTTGCTAAGGGCCGGTCACCTTCAAACCCCTCCGGAAGCTTTCATTTGTGTTGTAGAGTTGGTGGCAGTTATCCCCTTCCGCCCTCTCTCCCTTTCTTCAACAACTAACTAAAGGTCATCCATACTGCAAGATATTCTTTTTTAAACCTTACCCTTTCTCTACGAAAAACCTTTCATCCCTTCCGATCTCTGAAAGACAAATTCTCGCTGTCGACATCTACTGTATCTGGAAAGAGCCATGACCCCCCAGAGAAAACCCACCTTCCCAAGGGCCAAAATGTACAATAACATAACCACTCTCCTCAACAGAGTCTCCAAAGTCCTCGCACGAAATGAGTACCTGGCCAGTCCGCCCTTCGAAATTACCGAGGGCGGTCACGAAAATGGTCCAAATTCGCCCCTCAAGGAACACAAGTGGTACCGCAAAGTCCTTAAGCTCCAGCACCTCCTCCACCGGCTCCAGTTAGTATTCCATCCAGACTTTCTCGAGATGCGGCCCTCTGCGGAGTGGGTACTGTCACACTACCCTGCCAACCCACAGAGTTTTACCAATTTGAAGAGGCTTCGGCGGGATGATAGGAGGCGAGTATTTTGCATTATTCGGGATAATAATGCAGAGATTAGGCGCATTTGCCGTTGGCTTTCCGATGGGGTGAAATTGACACGAGGAGATCTTGATGATCTGATGCAAGCTACCGTCATCTCTAAGATGGAAAGTTTGGGCGAACAATGGGCTCTGCTTCAGGCGAAAACTGAGGGGGTAGTGCTTTGGTTTGAAAACAAATGGGGAAATAATTGCCCAAACTGATACTTTTGTAAGGGTTTCTCGTTTCTCTTTCCTTTCCTCAGCCTATTTTGCTTTCCCGTTGATCGGATTTTCTGGGCTCGTTTGCGTGTGAGTAGCTTTTAGCCGCTTTTCCCTCATATAATGGGAGGGATCCTTTTGTGTCATCGTTAATCATTCTTGTTAAACAAACATTTCTCCCATTGATAACTGTGACCAAGACATTTTAGGGGGTTATGAAGTTCTCGCTTGCATTCAGGAGATCTCTTCCTGATAAAAATTAGACTTATAATTGACCAAGAATATCCATCTCTACCCCACACTACAACAGTGTAGTGCTATACCTAGTTTCGCACGGGCTCATGGGTGGACCATTCTGGCTCCCGCATAACCACCTCCCCATTTATCTCACTGCTTCCATATCATAACCTAATCCTTGCCTACAACTTTGTACAATCAACAGCGCATGAAAACCTCCATTTCGGCAGTCAAAAGGCTTTTACATCACTGGTCAACCGGAGAGCCGTGTAATCATGAAGTCTCACTCGGGAACACTCCTTAATGTGGTTAATGAGGTAGGGTAGTGGGATAGGTAAGAAACACTAAAATCGACTCCACCCTAGACGTTGGAAATGTCCGCAAAAGTATGTACATACCAGTACACGTCAGCTGAATGCACTAGGACTGAGGATTTTATACTTTTATATTTTTCTCCGTCTCTGTACTTTACCCCTCATCTCTTTTCACTTCATCGAACAATTAATAAAACTTCTCCTCTCCTACTACGATCGCTCTTATATTTTTTGAACCCATTTTCTCTTGACTCCGTGCAACCTTCAGTCTGATAATTTCCCATTTCCGGCGCGGGGGGTTGGGGTGGGGGGGATCTCCACGAAATTGATTCTAAACAATCATTGCAAGGTGGAGGGCCCTAGATATCGGGAAGTGAAGAGGCGAGAGTAGAAATGCCTTGCAAAAGACTGGCTCCATCTACTCCATTTTTTGTGAGCCCAGTCCCTCACTTTATGGTGAAGCAGATCTTTTTTTTATTTTTTTCATTTTTTATTTGAGTAACGGATAGTTCTTGTTTTCTCTAGTTTGAGAAAGTGGTGCTTTGCTATCATTAACGGACTTCGTTAGCATAAGTTAGCGGAAAAATTGCTACTGCGAGGAGAACTTGAACTTGGATAGCTAACACAGAGTTTTCCTTCTATGATGGGATAGGATGATTCAGAACGCTCTCTCTACCGCGTTTGGACTAAATTTGTGTATTTCTCTCTCCCTGTTGTCGAAACTTAATATGGTAGAATTAACTGAGTCTTACCCGCCAGTGAAGATCTGGCTTTGCGGGATATATTAAACTACACTTTTGAGCCCCGTATGTCCCTGGAGACCCTCCATCACAATGTGAAAGGGCTATCTAGGATAGTGATGGACACGATCAGATCATGCTCGAGCATCTCCACCATGGGGGCCCCTCGAGCAGATTATGCTTGAGCAGAACCCCCTGATCTGCTCGATCATACTCGGGTATGCGCGATTGATCACTCTTTGTACTCGGAGAAAAAAACAGGTCATTCCCTGACCTTATGCTCAATCCAGGAGGGAGGTTTTGAGCCACCCTTCGCTCATGGTAATGGGTCACAGTTCTGAACCTCCCCCTTCCCGGCGTAAAGGTGAGGGTTGGGGACAGATTCTTTTTTCTTTTTTCTTTTTTCCTGCGAGTATACTTGGGTATGGAGGTTAGTGATGAGGCGGACAGGGTACTGGTGACCGAGCACATAGCTACAGATTCCCGTGCCGTGCACATACGTCTTCGGCCACTCGCATTCTGTTTGTATTATCACTAGCCTCCATACCCGAGTATATGTATGTCTCGGCAATGATGTGATATCATCTAATAGTATGAAAACTGTCTACCTCACACTATATAACATATTCCCAACGAGACTCTAAGCGAACGGAATAGCGCCAATGGCTCCTGCTCTTAGGTCTTGGGGTATCTGTGTTTTGTAAATGAAATCTATGACATATTGACATACCAACGCAACTCTATTGGAGAATACGCGATCAAAATCGACAAGACTTAAGCATGTTTGTGGTCATCACTATACAGAGGTGTCTCCCATTGCATATAATTTGGTATGATACACACTTGAGACGTCTGGAGTCATACCAACACTTTAGAGAAAAACAGGGTGGGCCATGAAACTGTGTTTGAACGGGGGCAAGTAAAGGTCCCAAGTGGATTGTTTCTCCATAAATGTGGCTATTAGTAACCATGACAGTGAACTGAATAGTGCTAGGGGGTGTTTGGCACGCTGTGGTTTATAAGGGTTCCCAAACTTTGGTTTGTATGATGAGCTTGAGGTAAGCTTTGTTCTGGGACAGCCTGTGTTAGATTCACAGTATATCACTCGAATTATGAAGTCGCGTAGATCCACTCTACTTCGCTTAACTCCCCTCTTGGAGTATATTGTGGAGCCTCGCTACTTGTTAGATATGTTATCGGTGTAGATTAGGGCTGTGCGGTATTATTATCCCTCCCTCTCAGGAGATTTCCTTTGTTTTCCTGAGGATATTAGTAAGAAGGGCGATTAAGGGGAATTTGCAACATATTTCTCTATTTTGTACAGGTAAACTAAAATGCAATTGTGGACTAGTTTGGAAATGAAGATCACGGGATCATTACCAGCCCCTGTAAGGTCTGGATCACGACCGCTACTACAGACCTCCAAAAAAAAAAAACTGTTTCATCAGCAAGCGCACTGTGACATTGAATTTTCAATATTGGAAAATTGTGTATAAAGTGGCTGGACATGTTTTTAGAAGATTAATTTGATAAGAAAGTTTTGATATAGTCGACGAACCACTTGGAACATACATATTTTGCCGACAGCAAGCATAGGTAGTTGTTAGGATAGCCTGTGCTGAAACGAATATAGGATTGCACGATTTTTTTTCTTTCTTTTTTATAAAATTATGTTGGATCTGAGTTTCAAAAGAATTGTTTGAATGTGCATAGACACTTATAGTTTGTCAAAAGGTATTATAAATTTATAAGATGAACCTGTTTTTTTTTTAGAACCTACACTTGGACTTTTTTTGTCAAGATGAGAAAAATGCATTTGAAGCGTGGCAACCAGAAAACATATGATAGCCTCAAGGTGCCGTGATGTGGTAGAGTAGACAGAACTGTCGACCCCCAGGAGTGACAAAGACTGGATATGGCAGAACCCGACACAACTTCATATCATACCCCAAAATCCTAGGAGCCGGAAAGCACGAAGAAAAATATCGCTCTACCTCGCAGCGAAGATTTCTATCATAAACCCTCCCGCCCGCACTACCCTACCTAAATTACCTATCCTACCCTCACAACCTATATGCAGTCACAGGATATCACTCGATAGTTCTGTTGAACTTAGCACTTATCCGCCGTACAGAGCTAGTCCCATTCCTATGCAACTGGCTCATTACATGACATTACTTTCATTTCTTGGTTTACTCGTCATTCCTTTCTCTTCGTCATTCCCTTCTCTTTATCATTCCTTTCTCTTCGTCATTCATTTCTCTTCATCATTCCTTTCTCCTCATCATTCCTTTCTTAACCTTAACTCCATACCTTATTCAACCATGGTATGTCTTCCTTCATTCCATCTTTATTTATTTCTCCTTACCTTTCAGACCGTGCTGTTATTGTTTTAGTTCTTGGTTTTGTTTTCGTTTTGTGTTCTTTTTCTTCCTCCTCGATCGAGGATATAAATTCAAGAGAGTTCATGTAATCAAAAATCAAGCCTCACAACGTTTTCTCTCTAAAACACATTGATAAGTTCACCATTGAAATTGGAATAGTCGGTAACGTAGGTAAGTGTGGCTGCTTCTGAACGGCGAGATTGACTGCTCCGGGGGGAACTCGGAGGTTGGGGAAGGGAGGAAGGCGCTGCGGATTGGCATTTCAGTGAGGGGGCGCCTGGGCGCCAGTCTTGTCTTTTCTTTTTTTTATTGAAGAGCAAAGGCGGACCTAACTTGCTCTATAGTGCCGTACAGTACCGTACTTATAAAGTTGATTACCCGCGCACGCAATATTACGAACTGCAAGAGCCGATTCCCGCAGGATTTGTGGCGCGCTAACCCTTGGTCAGCGTCCGGTTGATGGGTTTTCCCAACCGTACTGCCGGAAGGGATAAAAGGGGTGGATCGCGCCCTTCGCAGATGGGTGTCATGTATAATTAGAAACACCAATGTTTTTTTTTTTTTCACTTTTGCTTTCTACTTAATGGACATCACGAGACTGACAAGACCGGGCGGGGCCGTGTCTAGCGGTTCCATGCAATTCCCCCACCCCGCACGTGCGCGATGCTGCCGTGATGATGAAAACGAATGAAGAGAAAAAGAGGAAATATGTGGGAAAGAGGAGAGTGGGAATTAGAAGAGGGAGAAGAAGAGGAAAATAGCACAACCATTGGCCACCCGACAGTACTGACAAGACGTAATGTTTGTTCAGAGCTTAAATCGGGGAAATGTGCGAGAAATTAGATAAGGCGAAGGAGGCGCCCCTTCCCGTGGCTACACCAACCCCCCCAAGACCCACTAAGGGCTGGGGTCCCGGGGTTGGGTACCGGGGAGGGGGTAGCCAGGTGTTAGTGGGGGAGGAGGGAGAGGCATTGGTGGGGGTAAGATCTTCAAGACCCGCATGCCATCAAAATTTCTCACCAACCCTTCGGGCTCAAATTAGGGCGGTTCTGGTGGTTCTGGAGCTGGACCTTTTGTTTTTTTTATCCTTCTCTTATTCTTTGTTTCGTGATGGCAGAATGTGGCAGTTGGATTTATGGTGAAGGTTATAATCGGGAGGTTGTGCTACGCCTAGCACAACTTAAAATCACTTCTCCAATGACTCTTGTGATTTGATTGTGTTGACAATTTTGCTTATCAACCGTTGACAGCTTGTACAGTACTGTACAGTACCAGTGGAAAAACAGAAACCTTTTCAGCCTGAATCTTGGCAATCAAGCTCGAACCCGGATCTACAGTACTAGAGATCGACAAAAGTTGGCACCACTTCCGAATAGAGTGGTAGTATTTGCGTGTATACTAGATCAGGTTAGGAAATTCTAATGATAGTGGGTGAATATTTTTTTGGCGTTGGCCGGCAAAGAGTTGGGGCAGCTCCCAAAATGGGTAGTGCTACGAGTGATATTCTATGAGAATGGCCAATGAAGAAAAGAAGTCTGTAATTATTATACAAACTATGGACATCAAAACTCAGTTGCTCCTTCAACATCAAGAACAGCTTCTAGGCCCGCCTCTGTGCATACGAGTATCTTATACCAGCTAAGCCGTTACGGTCGGGCGTCACGTGTTCTAGAGTCTTGCGTTCAAGAATCATGCATTCAGGAATCGTGCGTTCAGGAATCGTGCATTCTGGAGTCGTGTCGCAGAGTCATGTGTTCTGGGGTCGCATATTGTGAAAGCCGGCGATCGCTGTTTTTCACTATCGTCAAATATTGGCCAACTTGAACAGCAGGCATTTGGGCATCATTGTAGGAGAAAATAACCTTGAGATACTCACCTTGAGTCTCTTGAAACACCTTGTAGATTTTGCTCACAACGCCCTTTACTGCTTGCGTTGGGATAGGGGTGTCGGGAAGATGTTGTGTGCTGTCAACCTCTTACTAAGGTGATAAAAGGTGAATTGGTGATGGGGGAGGAAACTTGTGTAACGGGGCCCCAAATACCCCTGCACCCGAGTACATGTTTTTAATACCAGTGAATCGGAATTGAAGGAACAGCAAGATGATAGGAGTGAGGGTATGGCCGGTGTCCTACAGTCGGTATGATAGAGATAACTGTGAGTGAATAAGGGGTGAGTAGTAATATTTTTCAGCCTTTAGTCCAAGGGAACTACTTGTGACCGCTATAGCAAGTGTCGCAAGTACTTAAATGGTAACCACCAGCATGAGACTATTCTGGCTCGCTGGGGTGGCAGAGGTGGAGGCACACGGCATTAAAGAGGGACAGCTTTGCCCCCTGGAAATAGCAAGCAATAATTTGCCGCCCACGGACGGTACATTGACTAGAGCGGCGAAAATGATCGCTTCGCAGTACAAATGGGTCTAGCCATTGCATGAGTGGTTCGAGGACCCGTGTGCCTTCCGGAATTATCGCTACGGTCGTGGTGGTGGTTGTGATGGTTCTGGTTGTTGCGGAGTTGGGGTGTTCAGGGATGGTTGCATTAGGGACAGTGGGGGCTTATTGTGAAGGTCTGTGGTGGGGAGGATTTGCTAGGACAACAGAGAGGGCTTGTGTTAACAATTTTATTCACCAAATGTGAGGATCGTGACACCAGGACTTGTATTGTGCTTATTAAAAATTTGGTATCCGTACACAACTGTAATTGGCCACAACATAAGAGCATTTTGTGTTATGGCCATCATACGATAACGAACTGTCCACAAAGCTTTTAGAGGGTTTGGACGGTCTACAGTATATCCTACTCGAGTACCGTACTGTACTAGGGGTTGGAAAAAGTCTGTCGAACTCTTGGCACCAAATCACATAGTAAACACCGCCAAGAGTTCGCCAGACTTACCCACAACCCCCGGGTACAAGTGACAATAGAGATTAATGACTTCATTCCACCCTCGACGGTCGGCTTATTTTGCCAACCAACCTCCGAATGTAAGGCTCTTGGTGTCCCAGAAGCTTCTGACAACCTTGCTCTCTAAATCCCGATACTCAACCGAATGAAAGACAGCACTTTCAAAAACCAAGAAATAGTGCCAAACTATCTACCTCGGTTGATCCCGACTGACCTCCAGAAACACTCTCCCGCCAAGACCTTCCTGTAGTGTCAGAGTTCATTCCTCGCTGGAAGTGTCAAGAGTGAGTCTTTCTAGTACCTCCTTTTCCCAAAGTCCCACTGCCGCTTCTGCCGCCACGGGGTAGCATGTCTCCTAGTGTTGTGCTGGAATCT
Source organism: Tuber brumale (assembly GCA_014065205.1). Classification (NCBI taxonomy): domain Eukaryota; kingdom Fungi; phylum Ascomycota; class Pezizomycetes; order Pezizales; family Tuberaceae; genus Tuber; species Tuber brumale. The sequence goes on from JACCEG010000510.1 coordinate 96,684, forward strand.
CCACCTCCGCCAGCATCCCGGACTTTTGCAAAACCAGGCATACGCCCTACTCTAGCTCCCGAACTATGGCCCTCCCGCACCCGGGGGCCGCCCGGGGCGAGCAGCCGCCGATAAATGTGCTGGGCCGGCTGCTTAGACAGATTGTTAGTGGATTGGATAAAATTCCTAAAGTGGTAGTCCGGGGTTTTCGGAAACAGAAAAAAGGCACCCGGAGTAGGGGTCTACAAGTTTCAGGAATTCTGATGATGTTCTAGACGATCACAGCTAAGAGGCGCACGTTTATATGTGTTGATGCCCTCGACGAATGCGTGCCTGAAAATCGGATGGTAATCCTTGAATCGCTAGGGCATATTCTGCAGAGTTCGCCAAATGCTCGCCTATTTATGACCGGAAGACCACATATCCGGAGTGAGGTTGAGTGGAAATTGCAGGGAGCAGCAACCCTTATATCGATACAGCCCACGGAAGATGGTCTTATTAGATATCCCCGGGAGAGACTCAGGAATGACACAGCACGCGGTATAATGAGTGCCACATTGGAGGCCGATATTATGTAGATTATTCCAGAAATAAGCTCGGAAACGTAAGTGGGAACAGGCACCGGGGAAAGGCTGCCTCAGGTTAATGGCCGACACATCTGGATCTCTGTTCCTATGGCTTCTCTCCATATCGAGGCAATGCTATGGGGAACCGCGATAGCTCGCCGAGGGAAAAGGCTCAAGTCGGCGAAAGAGGGAGTAGGGTTAGGGGATGCGTATGATGTGATACTAGAGGGGATAAAGGCCCAGGATGTCGAAAAAACAAAGGCTTGCGATAGATCCGCCATTTGGAATGGCCGTTACAGGTGGACCCAAATCGCCCAGACAAGGGTGGTCGGACACCACTTGGGAGTGTCGCCGTCGAGGGATGTGAAGGGGTAGCCAAGCTACTTCTAGGACAGGAAGATGTCGGCCCCAATCACCCAGATAAGGATGATATATATATATACCGCATTATCTGGCGATACTGGAAATCGCACTAGTACTTAGCATGGCCATGTGGATATATTGTGAGGGTGTGGTGAGCTTATCGGATATAAAAATTTCACACTACAAGTTTGCTCGTATATGGCATTCATAGTGTTGCATCACCGGATGTCTACAAATTTATTCTCTATCAACAAATTCAACTTCTTGACCACTCCCATTTGCCAGAATTATTCCATCTGACAGGCTATTCAACCCATTTCTCCAATCACCAATTTGGAGATGTAAGGAGTTAATATCCTTAACAGATAACTCACTATCACAAGAACCATCTATCGGTAATGTAAGACCCAATTTCCGGAAAGTTTCAACTACAAGGTTTTGATGCCTTTTTCCAAACTCATCCCACGCTTCTCCTACC